>CAUYON010019001.1:0-31686 GCA_963573935.1 Arctocebus calabarensis
CCAATTGTCCTGCATCAATTCTCCCTCTCTGAGTAGAAACTCCAACTGCTGTTAGGGAAAAGGGGCGAAGACTCGATCTAACTGCTTCCTGCTGAATCGGGCGATGATAGAAGGGGGCAGTTGGGGTTTCTCCAGAGGAGAGGCACAACTTGAACTTTAAGAGTTGTGAAAACCAGAGGCAACAAGGTCTGGCTGGGAAGGGGGAGCCAGATTTTCATCAAATCTCAGGGAATTTAAGATTATCTAAGGGTGGAGCAACTTCCTGTCACTGCTAATATTAACCATGTATCACACCCTGGGAAATGCTGAGCCAGGCAGTACTAATGTGTTCTAAATATTTGTGTCTGACAGTATTAAAAACTTTGAACTTGCTCTTAAGAAGTAGCTGGATTTCAGTTTTTTTAAATTATCACTCTAAAATTGCAGCTTTTAAAAATATATAACAACTCAAATGAATCTAACCCCTTCATCTTTGGAAAGTATAATGTGGCTAAGTCTTTATATTTAAGCACAGGTTTGCCCTTTTTGAAATAATCCAATGTCAATCAGAGTCTAGGCTGACCAGAATAGAAGCTCTATGAGGGCAGGAGCATTGTCCATTTTGGACTAGTCTCGGGAGTGTTCAATAAACATTGTTGTTGTCACTGAATGGCTTTGCACTTGAGCTGGTGATGCAGTTTTGGTTGTAAATGAAGTAGATTGATAAGTTAAGGACTGAATTTCTCGTGTGACTCAAAAGCTAGCTAGGGCTAGTTCCAGCAGCAGCCGTCTCTGAGGGGCAAGCTTTCTGACCACACACCACATTTCTCCTGTCCCTGCCAGGACATCTGAAGTGCCACCATTGGCCTAGGGCTGGAGGGAAAACACAGGCACCCAGAGTTACTGAAAAGAGTTGTTTGTGGACTTCCAGAGGATTTGGTTCTCCGTTCTGTTTAGTGATTATTCCTACAGCAGGTTAGTCAGTGATCCTACATAACTAGGAAAAAGGTTAAAAAAAAAAAAAAAAAAAGGATGTGTTACACATAATGATACCATAGGCCATGTTATCCTGTAACATTTATTACTTTAAAATAATGATTATAATTTTTCTGAATAAATTCTTTACTTAATGGCTTTTGGAAAAGGGTGTGTTCACCAGACCATTGATTTTGCTGGTAACTGCGATGTGCCTTTTATTTGTATTTGCTCCATAGCATCAAATTTGCATCATCCCCGTTGAAGAATTCTCAACTGAATACCTGAGGCCTCAAGTCCACTGCATTGCCAGTTATGGGCGATTCGCTAATCAGAGGTAATGTGTTTCTTCCTCTGTCCGAGTTTATGCTCTGAGAGAGACTGTGATGTTGTAAGGCTGAAACTTTATACTTCAGAAATGATCGTACACACTGAGTTGCTAAAGTATGGTGATAGGTTTAAAAAGAAAAGAAAAGAGAAGAAATAATTTACCCTGGCCATCTTTCCAGAATTCCATAATACAGAAAAACTGACAAAGAAGCAGACAGGGGAATGGATAAGCCCAGCTCTCAAGGGCAGAGATTCTGCGCCCTATTCTGAGCCAAAGAAAAGACTCATTTTAGTCTCAATCCTTTAATCACTATGTCTGCGGCTCTTTAAACCGTGGAAATAATGACCTATCTCACAGCTAGTTTATGAGAATTAGCTAACTAATACTCATGGGGCTGAGGGAAGGTGGTTTTTTTTGGTTTGTTTTTTTGCTGTAGATCCAGAAACAATTCATAGACACAGGCGTGAAATCTGGTGTGCACGGTCAGGATGGTTGGACCCACCAGGACAAGGCAAACCTCGCTGTGCCTAGGGGCTGTGGGTTTGCTCCTTTTATACAGTGTTACGTCAACAATGGTGAGAATAGTGAATAGTATCTTATTGCACTAATCTCATTTGAACAATGAATTTTAGTTCTGGAAAGAGAAGTTTCAAGGAAGTTTTTCTCTGGCTAATTTTATTTCAAAATTACTGTTTCAGCTGGTTCTGTTGTACAGGAGACTGAGATACACACTGACAAACCGCATGGAGCTTTGTTAAGTGACAGTCCCCGGAATCCTGTTTCCTCAGCAGGGGAACTTCTAGATGTTCGCATGGCCCCGTCTTCAAAGTCTGTCTCTTTATTGAAGAATGCTCCTGTAGTTTTTGGTTGATTTTAAAATGCTCTAATTTTCAGTGCCACCTGTGTCCCCCTGGCCCACGAAACCCCTCCCACGGCGTTAACTTTGGAGGTGCCGAGGGGCGAGCCCTTCCCTCGCTTGCCCCAGGACCTTTCACCTTCTGCTGATGCTGTGACTGGAGTCACCTTGAAGGCTCCACAGGTGGGTGTGCTGTTCCGAAGTCAGTAGTTCTCCAAATGTGGCCCCTGGACCAGCAGCAGCCACATCATTGGGGGGCTTGTTAGAAATGCAGATTCACCCCAGACCTACTAAATCAGAAGATCCCGGGGCGGGGCCCAGCAAGCTGTGGGGCTTTTCTGTTTGTTTCAGAATCTCACTCTGTGCTCTGGGCATCCTAGCTCACAGCAACCTCAAACTCTTGGACTTGAGCCATCCTCTTGTCTCAGCCTCCTGAGTAACTGGGACTATAGGAGCCTGCCACAATGCCTGGCTAGTTTTTCTATTTTATTTTATTTATTTATTTATTTTTCGAGACCCTTGGTAGAGTGCTGTGGCGTCACAGCTCACAGCAACCTCCAACTCGTGGGCTTAGGCAACTGTCTTGCCTCAGCCTCCCAACTAGCTGGGAGGCGCCCGCCACAACGCTCAGCGATTTTTTTGTTGCAGTTTGGCCAGGGCTGGGTTGGAACCCCCACTCTTGGTATATGGGGTCGGCGCCCCACCCACTGAGCCACAGGTGCCACCCAGTTTTTCTATTTTTAATAGAGACAGGGTCTCGCTCTTGCTGAAGCTGGACTTGAACTCCTGAGCTTAGGTGATCCATCTGCCTCAGCCTTCCAAAGTGCTAGGATTAGAGGCGTGAGCCACTATACCCAGCTTGCAATTTGTGTTTTAACAAACCTTGGTAATTCTGACTTTCCTAAAATTTAAGGAAAATTCCACTGTCCTCAGTGGAGACCCCCTGAAATGCAGGCACCTGGTTGATCACCTGTGACCATCCCAGCCTGACGCACTCTTTCTCTCCCCAATCTCCGTCCACGTAATCCACATTTTACCATTTGGCAGTTTATCAGGCCTCATGTCACGAGACCTCCTACTTTTGTGGGCTGCTGCTGTTTGAGACTGTTGAGTTTATTAGTTTTCTTCCCGAGTTGGGTCATAAGACTGGTCATAATAGTGGTCGTGACTGATAAACGTCTTTGTGTCACCTATTGCACCAACGTAGTGGTAGGAAAGTCTCATTCAGTATTTATTAATTAACCAGCTAGGGCGTGAAGTTGTAATATGACAGCGTATTTTTTTTCACTGTAAACTACAAAGTCACAGGACTAGATTAAAGTTCTAGATTATAGAAATACACTTACTGTGCTGTTATCAAAGGTTGAATATCCCTTCTTCAAAATGCTTGGGAGGTGTTTTGGATTTGGATTTTTTTCAGATTTTGGAATAGTTATGTTATATTTACCAGCTGAGCATCTCTAATCCAAAAATCCAAAATTGAAGCTACTCCAGTGAGCTTTTCCTTTCAACATCATGTGGAGGCTCAGAAAGTTTTGCAGTTTCGATATTTGGATTGAGGATACTCAACCTGTATTTTGTCCCAAAGATGGTTCAGGCCAGATCCTGTTACATCAAGTTTGGAAATTAACAAACTGAGAGATAAAACTGAGTTAAGGTCCCCTACGGGGAAGGCAGCCTAAAATATTAGGAGAGATGAGTTGAAACCAAGTGACAAAGGATCTTCAGCAAGTGATTTGTCCTCTCTGAGTCACAGCTCTCATCTGAGAGGAGGGGATGATCTTTTGTGTTATGTGGTTGCTATTTTTTGAGGATTGGAGGACTTATTACTTACACAGGGAGGCTCTCTGGGGAGAGCAGTGTTCAGACCCCAGCTGGAGCAAAAGGAGGACGTGCTCTGATTTTCACTGTGGCTGGTGGGGAGGAGTGAGGGCCAGCCGTCCAGGGAGGATGCTTTCTCCATGGGCTGGGTGTTGTGTGGGTTGAACTCCCCACTCAGGCCAAGCGAGAGCCCCCTGGGCTTTCCTATTAGCTTGTCTAGCTTGGGGCAGAAGATAGAATAGAGTAACGAGGCTTGACCATCAGTGCACAAACATCAAAAGTGGAGTTGGGACAGGTGCGGTGGCTCACACCTGTAATCCCAGCACTTTGAAAGGCCCAGGCAGGAGGATCATTTGAGGTCAGGAGTTTGACACCAGTCTGACCAACATGGTCAGACCCCATATCTACAAAAAATTAAAAAGTTACCCAGGCATGTGGCACACACTTATATTCCCAGCTCCTCAGGAGGCTGAGGCAGGAGGATCACTTGAGCCCAGGAGTTGGAGGCTGCAGTGAGCTATGATGATGCCACTGCAGTCTGGCCTAGGCGAGACCTTATTTCCAAAAAAGAAAAAGAAAAATGGAGTCAGACTCTGATTCCATAGTAATTATGAATAGTGCTGCTATGAACATTCTCGTATGGCCACTTGGCAAACATATTATGCATTTTGGGTGGGGATGTACTCAGGCGTGCAATTGCTAGGTTAGATGTCTGACTTTATAGAGCCAAACGATTTTCCAACGAGATGCACCAAATGACGCCTCCAGCGGTATTTATGCCTGTTCCGCAGTTGGTTTATCCATTCTGCAGGTGAGAGATATTTGGTTTCTAGTTTCTGTGATTACAAGTAAAGCTGCTATAAACACACATGTGAAAATTTCTGTGTCAGTATAGATTGTCATTTCTCTTGGGCAAATACCTAGGTTATTTTTAACCTTTAAATACTCTGTGATTCTCCTCGCTCATAGCTCTTCGGCTTGAGGGTTTTTTCCTCCTTTTTCCCTCTTAGAACCGAGTGACCCTGAGAGGACTTATCCCCCACCTGGGCCGGTACATCTTTGTCATCCATTTCCGTCAACCAGAGCACCCGACCTTTCCCGCACAGGTGTCAGTGCACGGTGGGCGGCCGAGGTCAGGTGAGCAGCAGGCCCCCCGCCCGCCTGTCCCATCCTCGCAGCCACGTGACAGGAAGTTGTCTCTCTCCCAGGTTCCGTCCAGGCCTCTTTTTGCCCCCATGTACTGGGCTGCCGGGATCAAGTGGTCTCCGAAGGCCTGGTTGAGTTTGACATCTCAGAGCCAGAGGTGGCCGTGACGGTGAAGGTTCCAGAAGGAAAGTCTTTAGTTCTGGTGCGTTCTGCTTGTCCCTCAACTCGCTTCTCCCACAGCGGCCTAGGTCGCCCATTCTTTGTATCTGTGAGGCCCAGGGTAGCAATTCCTCCAAGGAGTTGAAGTCAAATTTGTAGACAAGCATTTAAATTTTATAGTTATCTTTTACTAAAAAGAAGAAGAAGAAGAAGAAAGCAGGTGACAGTTGAAGTCCAGGGAAGTGGGATTGGCAGAGACTGAGCGCCTCACTTTCCACTGTCCCTGCTCACCCCTCACCGCTGGTCTCTGCATCATTTCTTACTCCTGTCTTTTGGCTTCTATAGGTGTGTTCCCTTGGTTTTCTCTGGCTTTTGCTAGCGCTTCTTCCGTGGTTTCTCTCTCCCCCTTGTCTCTGTGTGTGGGTAGAGTTTCACACTGGTCCTCCTGGCATCATTTCTCTCTGGACACATCACCTGCACCCAGTGATTCTATTCTCTCCTCTGTGGGAAGGACGCTCACCCCTGTAAATTCATCTCCAACCTTTCCTGGGCTTTGCAGGCCCCGTGCATGACGCCTACTGTGTACCTGCTTCCTGGAGACGCACAGGTCCCTCCACGCAGCCACCCTGCTCCCTACCACAGTGAGGGGACCCAGCGACCTCGTTCTCTGCCATCTTTGCTACTACAGACTCAGGCATCACACGCCGTGGATGTGCCCTCTGCCGTGTCTCTTTCAAGCATCTGTTCCATTTGGGTCCCATTGTTCTCCTTGACCATCCTTTCTCTCATTCGGGTGGGACCAACCACCTGCCGTGGTCTCCCTTCTTCCGTCCCACCTCCATGCTCATTCGGGTGGGACCAACCACCTGCCGTCCCACCTCCATGCTCTTGGCCGTGACCCACATGACCAAGGGGCTAGAGCATGCCAGGTGCCCCCAGCACTGACAGCATGCTGTTCGTGTGCTTCCCTGGGATCCACGTCTAACTCATCTTTCACCCCCTCTCCTGCCATCCCTCTGCTCCAGGCCTCCCCCTCCCACACTTCTCTCTCTGGCCGTTCTGCCCCATTCTCAAGCCCCCAGACATGCCATTTCCTCTCACACCACTAGGCTTTCTCATGCTGTCCCTTTTTCTAACATTCCTACATCTCCGCTTGGAGGAGTCCTGTTGACTCATTCATCCAGCTCGGAATTGACTCATCGTGTCTGCAAAGCCTTCCAGGGAACCAGGCCCCTCACCCCGACCCCACTGTGCTGCTCTCCAGTCCTGTCCCTTCTCTGCCCTACAAGGAGGACAGGGCCCTGACTATTAATTTTGCATCTCCTGTGCCTAGAACACTGCCTGGAGCATGGTGCTTGCCAATGCTCATTGAATTGAATAGTGTGAGAGTAATAAACTCTCTGTAAGGCCCATCATCTGGTGCACAGTTGGCAAAATACGTTTGAAAATTTCTGCAGCATTTGCTGTGGGCGTAAACTGATTTATACAGGCAGAGGGAACCAAGCAGCACTTTTAAAGATTGGGCTACGGTTATTCATGACAGAGAGCTGGGGGAATCCCATGCATGGGTCACCAGGGCTGCTCACCCAAGGTCTCCAGCCCAGCCAGCCCTTGCAGCTGCTGCTTCTCTGACAAAGTGATGCTCCCAGGTGTCTGCCTGGTGCTCCCTGAACAGCCATGTGGATGGAACCTCTGACTCTGGCTGATGTTAATATTTGCTCTTGTGATCTCACAAATCCTGATTCATTTGGCCTTGGACTTGGACTAATGAGGAGCATTGTTCTTGGTGAAGAGAAAGTACCAGTTGAGTAGCCCTTATCTGAAATGCTTGGGACCAGATTGGGGAGTTTTTTCAAATTTTTTGAGGGTTTGTGTTATGCTTATGGGTTGAGCGTCCCCAACTCAAAAATCTGAAATCCGAAATCCTCCTCCAGGGAGCGTTTCTTATGAGCAGGTCCTTTGAGCGTCACGTCAGTGCTCCAGAAGTGTCCGATTTTGAAGCATTTTGGACTTTGAAGTTTCAGACCAGGGATGCTCAGCCTGCATAAATAACAGCCGTGGGTGTGCTTGTCCTGGAACCCCAGTGACACGTGGTGGGTTCCTTTTAGGTGCGCGTGCTAGTGGTGCCTGCAGAGACGCATGACTACCAAATACTTCACAAAACATCAGTGGACAAGTCATTTGAGTTTATCACCAATTGTGGAGGAAACAGTTTTTACATTGAGTGAGTGTCACCCTGTGGGAAGTCTGGAATGCATCAGGCACTCCCACATTCCTGACCGGAGGCCCAGGGAGGCCCAGGGAGGGGCTGGCCCTTAGGGCTGTTCTCTTACTCTCACCACCCGAGGGAGTGGCAGGGAGCCTGGTCTGGGGAGGAAGACGCTGTCCTATGACAGCCCTCACCATGCACTGTCTGGGAACCATGACTTTAAACTCAGTGGAGGTCCCCCCACCCCAACCTGGATTCAGGGGCTGATCAAGTTTCTCCACCTCGCTGCTTCCTGTGTGCTTGCACAGATGCCTGAAAGATACCAAACAGGACAGCCCCCACTGGGAAGGAGGTCAGCCCCGACTCCCACTCCCCTTGGCCATCTGACCCAGCAGGGAGTGTCCCGACATGCCACCTCCCTGTCTTCTCTCTCTGCACCCCTGAATGCCAAGGACCAGGGCAGCCCTGAGCATCAGCTCCTGGCTGTTCCTTTCTGTGGACCACCTTGCTCCTCCCAAGTTTCCTGAGGCACCCGGGAGCTCCTGGGAGACAGATGCGTCCTGGGAGTCAGACGCCTCCTGTGTGGCGATATTCAGAGCAAAGGCTCTAAAGTCAGACAGCTGTGGCTTAGGACATCTGCTCAGCCACTACAAAGCTCTGCGGCCTTGGCAATGTCCCTGACTCCCAGGAGCCTCAGGTGTCTTATCTGTGAATTGGGTGCGAGGTTGTGGGGTCACATGAGGTGTAGATAAGGCCTCCAGAACGACATTCAGTGAATGTGGGCAGCTTTCCTTTTCTTCATTATCTTTTTTACAGTTATATTATCACAGATACAGGTGTGCTTTGGGGGCACTTTATTGAGATATGATTCACCTATGGTAGAGTTCATCTGTTAGGTGCATTTTCACCCTTTTAGTCCAGCCACCCAAGTCCCCACTGACCAGTCCTGTGATGCCCCCTCCTGCAGTGGAGGCATGGGGCTGAGTCCAGGTGGGGCCTTCTCTTCCCAGAGTCCAGAGCCCTACCCCTGCCCAAAGACACTGCTGGGTGGAACAGGGGAAGTTGGAGCCATTTCCAGGCATGTTCCTGGGGTCTCACCACGAATCACTTTGGTCTCCACAGCCCTCAGACAGCCTCTGAATTCTGTAAGAATTCCGCCCGGTCCCTGGTGGCCTTTTACCACAAGGGCGCGCTGCCTTGTGAGTGCCACCCTGCTGGAGCCCTCGGCCATCCCTGCAGCCCCCAGGGCGGGCAGTGCCCGTGCAGACCCAACGTCATCGGGCGGCAGTGCACCCGCTGTGCACCGGGCCACTATGGATTCCCTCGCTGCAAGGGTAAGTGCTGGTTCCGGGAGCCCGAGGCCAGAGATAGGCAGGCATCTAGACTTTCTCTGTGCCAGAGACTCGACTGGAGTCGGACTCAGAGACCTGAGCTGGGGTCTGGGACTCTGCATTTCTAATAAACACCCAGGTGGTGCCCATGTCGCTGGTCCACAGACCACACTCTGAGTAGCAAGGTTCTAGAAGATGTGTTTGTGATTCCCACACCCTGTGACCTAGGCATTTGGCCAAGCAGGTGAATGTAAATCGTCTTAAACGTCGGGGTCTCAGACAGCTCAATCCCCTTTTAATGGAGCCCCTGCAATTTTTGCAGCCCAGCCAATACTCAGTTGAGATAGCAGAGCCAGGGTAACACAGGTGTACCACTCTCTGGACGAGAAGCCCTTGGACCTTTGTCTAAGAATTGTCCTACAGCCCGTGGTGTAGGGTTAGCCCACTTTATTTATCTTTATAAGAGTTTTATTGCAAATTTGGCAATAGTTTTAAGAACATAAGCTAGATTGATGTTTAATCTTTCATAAAAGAAAATAATACTCTAAGAACAACTCTCATATCTCAATAGAGAATAAAAGACTTTTATTTATAAAGTAAAATTACTTGATAAGTAGTAAAAACATTAATGAAAGCAATATATTGAAAGGAAGTTAACAGAACACATATGGAAAACATTCTGCTGAAATAATAAGTATACTTCTATATTTGTGTAATGTTTATTTGCAGAGTGAAAAGATGTTAGTAAAATGTATGGATTGTTCTGCTATGACTGTTTTGTGATTTTGAGCTTAGCCCACTTTATGTGGCATCAGAGGAATGCAGACAGATGGAGTCTGTCACTGGCCTTTGGCTAAAGGAGGGAACCAGGACCCTGCCACTGTGTCCTGCCCTGACTGGGCTCTGGACCTGTCATGCACTGGGCTGACATGGCTGTAGAGCCAGCTGAGTGCCCCCTGCTCGCTTCTGTCCATCAGAGTAGAATGGCACACGCCAGTCGCTCGGTAGGATACTTGGGGTATCCCTCCTGGAGCCAGGTGGCCCAGCTGTGCCCCATTCTGCATCCAGACACTGTATCCAAGGGCTTTGGCCTCAAGAAACATTCCTCTCAGATCAGAACATCTCTTGCAGACCCCTCAGGAGCTTCTGGAAATCATGGCAGTCAGTGTAGTCCTGCCGGAGGTCGAGCAGCACCTCACCCTGACCTGGTGTCTCTTTATCCCTGGCCAGCGTGCAGCTGCGGCCGGCGCCTCTGTGAAGAGCTGAGCGGGCAGTGCCTGTGCCCTCCGCGCATGCTCCGCCCCGGGTGCGAGGCGTGCGAAGCGCAGTCCTGCAGCTTCCACCCGCTGGCCGGCTGTGAAGGCTGCAACTGTTCAAGGAAGGGAAGCGTCGGGGCGGCCACCCCAGCCTGTGACCGGGACAGTGGGCAGTGCAGGTGAGCTTGGGGGGAGTGGCTGCCGGATCCTGCCACGGGGCGGGGGCGAGATGTCATCTGTCCATGCTGGCCGTCATCACTTCCCACCTGTCCAGGAGGGCCGGGTGTTGACCTTGCCCAGGTGAGCTTCCCGTGGGGAAGTTGCTGTGCTGCTCCCCTCAGGCTCAGGGCAACTGGGAGCACGAGCTGCCAGGCCCGAGCAGCCTTGGGCATGTAGGGCGTGTACGCCAGCATGCTGTCGCCATAGGATCGTGGTTTGTGTTGCCACGATGCCACCATGTTGCCACATGTGGGTAATTATTATTTTTTTTTTATATTCTTGTATTCAAAGAACTTTCATTTAGGAAATGCAAACAAATTTTTCCAATTCTACATACTTTCACAGATTATTTTAAAATAAAATTAATTTACTACCACAAACCACTGTCATCAGGCAATGCATTTTTATGTAAGTTTACGGTGGTCCTGCTTCTTTGGGATCTTGGTTTTTCTTTTCTTTTTTGGGGGGGGGTAATTAACTTGTCAGTGTCCTCTATACCCTCCACCGTAGGCCTGAGCCCAGGCGTGGGCTCTGAGCCCTCATTCTAAGCTTAGCCCACTGCATCTTAAGGGCTATGATCCTTGGGTTGGAAGGGGAGCTGAGGCCTCCACAGCAGAGCTTGGTTAAGAATGGGAAGGGAATCCGGCTGGGTAGGGTGTGCACTGGGGAGCTGAGAGTGGGGCTGGCCTCCGAGGACCCCTGAGCACTCTGTGCACGAAGCTAAGAGACAGGTTGCAAATGTGGGCCCCAGCAGATGCCATGATGCTGTTTGGTTCAGCAGCCCAGGTTCTGCCTTGGAAGGTGAGGCCAGTGTTCTTTGCATGGTTCCAAGTGATGAGCCTGTGCCAGGGGCCATAGGGATAAGGAATAGGATTCAGTTCTTAGAAGAGGCTGGTAAGAATTGGGCTGGGGGCTACATGATAGAAAAACTGGGCCATAGCTTCTGGAGGTCAGGCCAGTATGGCTGTGTGCAGGGAAAAGCATGGGATGCACCATCCACCCTGCACCCCCAACACAGGTGTGCAGCCCAGGCTCAGAGAAGTTATAGGGCTGTGGCCTGTGATTTCAGCATGAGAGCCAGGAAGGCCCGGAGCTGCTAGTGACAGGCTTCAGGGACTCCAGCTTCAGGGCAGATGTGTTAGTTTCCTGCGGCTGCTGTAACAAATGATGACCAACAGGGTGGCTTAACACGACAGAAATTTATTCTCTTCCATTTCTGGCGTGTAGGAGTTTGAGATCAAGTGTCAGCAGGGATGGTCAGCAGATTCCCAGGAGGAATCTGTCCCAGGCCTTTCTCTTACCTCCTGGTGTCCCTTGGACTTCCTGGGCTCGTGGCTGTGTTGCTCCTGTCTCTGCTTCTGTTGTCACATGTGTTCTCACTGAGTGTCTCTGTCCTCACCTGGTGCCCTCTCAGTATGTGTCTGTGTCTCTTCTCATTTTCTTTTAAGGACACCAGTCAGCCCGGCTTGGGGCTACCTTACTGCCATGAAGCCTCACGTTGATTACACCTGCTAGGACCCCGTTTCCAAATAAGGTCATGTTCTCAGGTTTAGACCTCGGACCTATCCTTTGGGGAGGCATGATTCAACTCTATAGCGGCACTGCTGTCCACTTTTCCTATAGACAGACCCTTACCCACACCTCTAATCGCTGCCTGGTGCTTACCAACTCCTGCTGCCGGGACCTTGTAAGGAAGCTGGGAGAAAAACCTGAGTCACCAAACATTCCAAGTCTTTAAAACCACAATGTGAGTCCTGCCTGACTCAACTCAGTTGCTCAGATTTGGGTGCCTGCGGGGATACCCAAGTCTAATCACAGGAAGCGGAAGGAACAAAGGAGGAGGAAGAGGAGCGGTAGAATGCACAACAGGGTCAATCTCTGCAAACAGAACTTCACACAGTTTCTCAGGGCTGCCGCCATGGAAAAACAAAACCAAGAATGTTACAATGCTTTTAAAATCAGTTAAGACATCAGGAGGTAATGGATAGACTTACCATGGTATTTTAAAACTTTAAAAAGTTTTGACCAAACCTTCCCTGCCAGTGACGATTTAATAGCCTGGAAAATTCCTAGCTTAAGACTCAGGCATTTCTGTAGTTTTGTCCAAACCTGAGAGCATCAATAGGAATGGAATCTTACGTATCACACGTAACCCGAGATATGGAATTGTTTACTTTGACATTACCAAAGAAACTGTAATAACGTACTGGGTTATTACTATGCATGATCAAAGTGGATTTGTCATAAAAGAGCCCTGGCAGATAATGTAAGAAAAACTTTCAGTTTATTATATGACTATAAATTGCACAAATTGCCGATGGTAATTCCAGTGTAAATACTGGAAAAGCTTTTGATTGCTTGAAAGGATTATTTCTTTATAAAATATTAGAGGAAAGACTGTTTGTCCCCCCCTCCAAAGAAATTTCCTAATGTTTCCTGATGCTTAGAGGAACCCAATGCTCAGTAAAAGAAATAACCAGAGATACCTGAAATTTGCAACAAAAGGAAAAACACAGCCTTTCACAATCATACAACAAATTCTTTTGCAGTTGTATAAATTATTGCAAATTACCAAGCTGAAAACTTAGAATTGTCAAATTGAACTTGAGTACTTATTGGTGTTAAAGTTTATCTTACTAAAAGGTCAAACTGTTACAAATGTTAATCTACTTTAAAATGAATTACAAAAATAATTCTAGGAATCCACAATACTCAAACTTTACTTAAGTTAAATTGGTATAATTTTAAAGACAGTTGGGAATAAGTTAAGTTTATTCAAGTTGACTCACCTTCTCTGTGTCTGAGCAAGACATTTTGCTTTCCTGGGTCTCATTTTCTGAATCTGTTAAGTGAAGTTTATTAAAATCATCTCTGACTCCCCATCTGATTCTGTTTCTTCTTCAATCTCTGATTATATCATAGATAAAATTGCAAAATTATATTGTATAAATACCCCAAAAGCCCATTATTTTGGTCAACTCCCTTAGATTGAGATCATAAAGATACTTACCTTGTTGAAGTTTTCATTTTTATAGCAACACAAAATAGCAAATATGGTAGAAACTCCTCCCTAGTTGGCCAGCTCCCTGCACTGACCATCTCTTTCAGGTGACCTAATTGTCATGGACTGGACATGTACACATAGACATAGCAGTGCAGTAGGCCTTATGTGGACCACCTCCATATGTCGACCAGTTTGTTACGGGCCTGGGAGGTCAACTTACAGAAGTTTCACTATATGTATATTCGATCAAATATAGGGGTAAAAAAGTAACTTTCTACCTGCTTTTTATAAGGGAAGGTGTGTACCGCCAAAGTCTTTGAACAGCAATAGGTCTGCTCAGAACATTTTATCAATCTTTGACAGTTACAAGGAACCTGGGGACCACTCCTTTTAAAAGCAGTCATGGGGGCAGTGCCTGTGGCTCAAAGGAGTAGGGCGCCGGCCCCATATACTGGAATTAGTGGGTTCAAACCCGGCCCCAGTCAAAAACTGCAAAATAAATAAGTAAATAAATAAATAAAAGCAGTCATGATGTCAAGCATTTTCAGACTTTTTCAAAATGGATTAAAGGAGACAGCCGTCCACCCAGACAGCCAGCTGAGCCACCTGTACAACATGCCTTTTCTGAAGAATGGTGGCAACAGCATTTGGGGACAACCTCTGTCTCCACCAGTCCTCATAGATTTACTGAGTCTTTGCATTACATGGAGAAATTAAATACCAGAAAAGGTCATAGACTTGGCATTCTTGGAGCAGGCATACTTCCAGCTAGGCATGAATCCCTGAGCCCTAACAGCTTCCAGAGGCAATTCCTCTGATGCACTTTATTGCATAATCAGAATGGGGCCAGCCGGGTCATGCCTGAGTGTTGGGACATGGTGGGGACTGTTGCACAGGGACCTCAGAGCTCTCAGCTGCACTCCACTGTCATCCTTCGTCCCCTGTGGCACCAGCGTCTGCCCCTCATCTCTCTGGATGATCCCTCTCGGGCTATTTCATGGGCTGTGCTTCTTCCTTCTGCCCCAGATGGGGAGGGAAGGTGGTATGAGTTTGTACAAGGTTGCTTCCTGTCTCTGCTGCCTGCTATCTGGATGATGCAGGCACAATGCAGCATCTCTCCTCTGGGCCTTTGGTCTTCATCCATAAAGTAGAGCTCCTGGAGCCGCCCACCTCAACAAGTTCTATAGGACACCAGCCCCCAGCCTTTTTTGGCACCAGGGTCCAGTTTTACGGAAGACAATCCTTCACATGTGCAGTTTCCAGTAGGCTTTGGGCTCCTGTGAGAATCTAATGCTAAAGCTGATGTGACAGCTGATGTGGCTAAAGCTGGAACACAGGCCATGATATGAGCAGTGGGGAGTGTCCTTCACGGTCCCTCTGCTCACCTGCTATATGGCCCAGTTCCTTATAGGCCACAGACTGGTTGGAGACCACAGCTTTAGAGAGTGAACACTCCTATGCAAATACACTTAGAACAGCGCCTGACATGCACCGTGCACCCAGTAAGTGTTAGCTGCTATGATTATTTGTAGAGGTCATGGCTGTCTGCCTCCCTCTCTGCTGTCCGCCTTTTCAACCAGCTTCAGCAATGCCACTCCTGGACGATTCTCAGTCCTGATAGCTCACGCTGTCTTATCCTACCTTTGTTGCAAATGTATTTATCCTGGGTTCTCTCACTGGGTTTACTTATCTAGCCTTGGACAAGTCCCCTGAGCTCTCTGGGCTGCTGTCTCCTCACATGTATAATGAAAGATTAGACTGGGTGATCTCTAACTCCAAAATACTGCAGCTCCAATCCCGTCTCTGAAACCCGTGTCACTGTCTTGCCTTTCAAGCCATCTTTCCCTTTGGACTTAAAGAAAAAAATCTACTTTACGGTGACAGCCTCTTTCTAGTCCTGAAACCCTGAACTCTGAGTGTCATCTTAGAATCAGCCCGGTTCCCCTACTGCCAATCATGTGTCAGCTTCCGGCACAGGACAGATTATCGGCTTTCCTTCCATGGCTCTCTGCTGTCGGCTACACCCTGGCTAAGTCCTCTTACCATTCTGTGTCTGGATGGTATTGGGGCTTTCCTAACTGACCTTCCTTCTCCTGGGTTCCTCATTCATTCATTTTTTTCTTTCTTTTCTTTCCCTCTCTCCCTCCCTCCCTCCCTCCCTTCCTTCCTTCTTTCTTTCTGTCTCCTTAATCTAGGAATATGCTAAATACATGATTATACTGGGATTTTTAAAATCTGTTTTCCCCATAATTTTGTTGGTAAATATATGGGACTATCAGTCTATGAAACTTGAAACAATGTTGAGAAGGACATATATGTTTGTGATTTACTCTTTAGGATTTTTTTCTTCTTGGCATGTGATTTTTGTTGTTATTTTAACAGGGATGAAATGTCTCCCTCAGTTCCTTGTGAGATTTTGGGGGGGGTTATATTGCCTTAAAGTCTATTTCACATACATTTTACCGCTCAAAGGGTACAAATACCTACTCTAATTTGGACACTGTGCCTTATGGAAGGCACACATGTCGTTGGTCTCTCTTTTGTGTGTGTGTTTTTTTTTTTTTTTTGAGATAGGGTCTCAAGCTGTTGCCCTGAGTAGAGTGCAATAGCATCATAGCTCACAGCAACCTCCAATTCGAGCTCAAGCAATCCTCTTGCCTCCATTTTTCTATTTTGAGTGGAGAAGGAGTCTCACTTTTGCTCAGGCTGGTCTCGAACTCGTAAGCTCAAGCTTCCACACGCCTCGGCCTCCCAGAGTGCTAGGATTACAGGCGTGGGCCACTGCCCCCGGCCTCCCTGGTCTCTTCTAACCCCTCAGGACAGTGCAGTGTGGTGAAAGCCGTATCCCCGGGCACAGGGCTCTGCAGGACACCCCTCCAACTTCCCATGCCCACCTGGCCCCTACGTACCTTAGCTTGTGCCTTCTTTTCTTCTTTCTTCTCCAGCTTGGTTTTCTCCCTTCTCCAAAACACTTCCTGTATGTTCAGTTCTCCAGTTGTGGAAAGCTCCCTGCTCCTCTGTGCCACCCCAGATTCACTCTCCTTCCAGGATTTGTGTTAGACGTCCTAACTCAAAGGCGGCATAACGCCCTCTCCAAGTCCGCAGCGATCTCCTCGCGGTCTGGTCAGTGCTTAGCTGAGCTGGCTCATCCCCCACACGGTGGCTTCGCTTTCCACGTCCCTCGGTCCTGGGTACTCAGGGAAAATGAGTCAAGACTGACTGGCACCGTCCGCTCCCTCCCTCCCCCCACCCAGGGATGTGTCCATAGGAGGCACCTGATAATTCTCAGATGACTAAATGAGCGCGCGAGGCAGACCGTGGGCTCTGGAGTCTGATCAGGCATAACATGAAGGGTCTCGCCGTGCTGAACACGCAGGGGTAGAGTGCAGCCTATCCCATCCGGCCAGTGCTCTGAGGCACGATGCAAACATCTACATGCTAGCACATGGGATTGTGTAACATTTGGCCGCAAGCCCACGGCCCTGAACTTGACTCCCCTGCGCCCACTTCCCCGGGAGCTGCAGCAGCTGACAGAATCTTCTTGCTTTTGTGAGGGCAGCGTCTTGGGGAACAGTCTCCCTAGAGAAAGTGCCAAGTCAGGCAGATTGGAGGTCATTTCCAAAGATGTGCATGCAGCCAGGCTTTTAAAAGGAAGTCTCCCTTTTCTTGCCTGTCACGAGAAACTGCTCGGGTTTCCGGTTTGTGTGCAGGATTCCCATGGTCAGTGGTCTAAACAGTGCATTACTCAGGAATGTAGGTAGCGCATTCTCCAAGTGTTGGCTACCCTGGCCTCTCAGCCCAGCCAGCCCTCCCAGGGTCCCGCTCACAGCTCAGCACGCCCATCACTGCGCAGAGCTGGCTTCTCCTCGCCCACTCTTGTGCTCTCCGCTGCTTCGGACATGCTGAGCGAGGCCTGGGACTTGCTCCGTTATTAGTGATGTGGCTGTGCCCTCTCAGCCCTCTCCTTCCACCCTATCAGCTCACAATAGTTCTGAAATAAACAGGGAGACCAGTTTACAGCAAAACAAAAAACCAGACTCTTACCTGTGTGCTCTCACCTGCCGAGTCTGAACCCTCGGTGCCCGGAGGTGTCCATTATGCGAAGTGCTCATTCGCAACCTACATTCAATGAATGCACCCTTGGCCGGAAGCCCTGCTCATCTGGGAAATGAAACCTCTGGGCCTCAGAATGCTGAGCTGTCAGCTGGCGCTTCCCCATGACGACACTGTCCCCCTGTGCATGGTGCCAGGCAAGTCATCTCCAAAGGCTGGCCTCTGTTCCAGCCTCTCTCTGATGCTTTTTATTCAGGGAGGGGTTACCTGGACCCCCTTCTTTTTTTCAGTTTTTGGCCGGGGCTGGGTTTGAACCCACCACCCCCGGTATATGGGGCCGGCGCCCTACTCCTTTGAGCCACAGGAGCTGCCCTGCACCACCTTCTTTGCCATCTCTAGACCATCGGAGTTCTTGTGCTCCACACTCGCCAGCTCTCCACAAATAAGGAATCATCTGGGGGACAGGCTTTATGTTTTCTTGGCAGGACTCTGATTACATTTATGCTGAGCATCACGAGAGGGCAGGTGTGGGCCCCAGGAAGCCTCTGAGAGGGACTGGACTGTAAAATGTGTGTGCATAAGAGCGAGTGTATGGTGGTGAGCACTTTTCTGAGCGTGTGGCCCATGTTCTTCTGCTTCCCAGAAGGGTCTCTGATCCCCTCCCAAAGTTTGCAGCCCACTGTGCTTCATGCAGAACTTTCCACTCTACACCTACATTGCTGTCAGCATGGTTTCTTGTATACTTTCTTTCTTACAAAACAATTTCTGTAGGTTTCAGATGAGAGGGATGGGCTGGAAGAACTGAACTGCCATTTGCCTTGTCAGCAGGTCTTGCGGGTAAAGCTGGTTTAGTCCATTCGGGTGTTCTGAGTCCATAAAGCACACCCATCTGCTCCCCTTGGCCAATAATATGACAAGAATAATTATAGCAAGTACCCGTCTGAGAGCCAGGCGCTGCTTGAAGGTTTTTATGTGTATTTTTAATCCTCACAGTAACCCCATACAACAGGCTTTTAGAGATAAGGAAGCTTGGTTGTAAAGAAAGGAATTTGCCTAAAGTCCAGGACGTGCTAGATTTGGGATTCTAACCTACGTTACCTGATTCCAGATTTGTGCTCTTAATCAAATATGAAATCCCTCATCTGGTTATAAGTAGGTATTTGCCAAAAAGCAAAATTAATGGGATATAAGGTTATGCTTTTTAGAATCATCACCAGAGTAGGCTATATTCATAAGTATTAGGAGATAGGTTATAGCTTACATTTGGTATTTTCTATATGCTGATTATAAACACATTTCTAAAAAAAAAAAAAAAAAAATGAGAGAAAGTAATATAGGTGACCCCTAGCTAACCAATGCCCTTTGTTAATGTACATAAGAGTCTTAGTATGCAATGTGCTTCAAGGTACAGTCGGACCTCTGCTGGTTGACCTCTCAAAGGACTGTAACAAACTGGTCAACACATGGTGTTCAACATAAGGAACCAGGCCTACTGTGCTGATACATTCTACTGTACATGGATACTGTGGTTCAGGATGTTGACAGCAAAAAGCACAAAAAAAGTCAAAAATGGTAAAAAAAAAAATCTCTACATTTGTAAGATAGAGAACCTCCACAGTTGACCACCTCCCTACACTGACCACCTCCTTACAGTGACCTAATTTTCATAGATCAGACAAGCACCACATCAGTACGGTAGCCCTAGTTTCTTATGGGGACCATTCTGTATGTGGACAGTTTGTTACAATCCTATGGGCGGTCAACTCAGAGAGGTTCTGCAGTATCTCCTTAGTCCCACAAAATAGGATCCGTGTGCAGATGGATCCCAGCTGTGGAACCTGGTGCCCGAGCTGCCAAGGCTCACTCCACACCCCGCATCCTCCTCTTCCCACCCGGAGTGCTGGGCTCTCCCTCTACTCTGCTGCTGGGGTTTCCCTTTCTGCTCTGTGTGACTCAGAGCTTCCCCCAGGAGCGCCCCTGAGCTCCTGCACTTGCAGGGGGCAGCTCCTGGCCACCCCGCAGGCCCGCCTTAGCTCTCCTCTCCACACCTTCACTGCTGTTCAATTCTCAGCCTCACATGGGGCCCAGGACCCACTCACTCCATCACCCCAGCTAGAGAACTGGGGGTCTGCCTCCCTCTCTCGTCTTTCTTTTCTCATCATCCAGAATATTATAAGTTTCAGCATCTTCACCCCAAAATAGTTTGGGAGCCCATGCCCCCTGTCCATCCCTTCGCCCTGGCTCCTGACTCTGCAGCTGCTGGAAGCCCCACTCCAGCCTCCACCAGGTCCATTCACACTCTCGCCTCCTTAACAGCTTTCCCTGACGGCGATGCGTAGTTTGAATCCATGCGCCAGGCACTGTGCGTGAGTCAGGCACGCCCTCCTCTGTGCTCACAGAGTCTGGGAGGCAGCACGCCTTCGTCACTGGGTAGAAAAGTAAGGCGTTGAGAAGTTAAGTAGCTTGCTAAGACCACATATCTCGTGTGGCCAGTCTTGAATGCACAGGTCTCAGCCACCAGCGTGTGCCCTGGCCTCACTGCAATTGTGTTGTCCCCTGCACATGCTGGGCGGGTTCCCTCTCTGTGCCTTCTGTCTGGAATGCCCACCCACCTCCTACTCCACGACTCTGTCCTGTAAGGCTCTGCTCAGCCGTCACCTCCCCCAGGGAAACTAATCCCTGTCTTGGGCGGGGTCCCGGTTAGACCTGCGCGTACATTGTCCTTTCTGCTCCTGGGCTCTCTGCAGCAGACCTGCAGGCACAGTCCATTCTTGCACCCCTGGCACTGAGCTAGCCACCCATCACATCTGTGATCATCCACAGCGGTCAGTGGTCAGTGGCCTGCTTTCTGTACGTGCCTTTTCTCTGCTGCTTTCCCACGGGAAGCCGTCATTTTTACCTGGCTCTGTGCACCTGCTGTGCTGCAGGGCAGGTATGTACTTCAGAATTGTGTAGAAAGATGATAAATTTGCTTCCTTTACTGTGGGCGCAGATGCAAACCCAGAATCACAGGGCGGCAGTGCGACCGATGTGCCTCCGGGTTTCACCGCTTCCCTGAGTGTGTGCCCTGCCATTGCAACAGAGATGGGACTGAGCCAGGAGTGTGTGACCCAGGGACGGGGGCTTGCCTCTGCAAGGTAAGATGGAGGTACCATGCCAGGGCCACCAGCCTCCGGTCACGGAGAACATAGAACATAGAAACATAGAAAAGTCTATGGGATACGGGACTGACCGTAATAGGTTTCATAGGGTGTGTAGCATTTTTAGTCTTTATTTCATTTCATAGAAATAGTTGGAGATCAGACGTCTTTCACCCTTAGAGAGGCCAGGAAAAATCTGATGACAGGTACAGACCATCACCAGGACAATCAACTCAAATTTTTATGTCCAATTTCATGAGGTTCATAGGTTTCCATACAGCCTATTTCTGGACCATGGACCCAGGTCATCATCTCTGCTCTCTGGGGTCCTGCCAGGTTGTAGGAGACCCCCCTGAATTCCCCGCAGATGTCTTGGGTGGTGGGGAGTGGGATGAACCAGACTCTTCATGCTGTGAATCCTCCTGGCTCTGTTTCTCTACCTGCACGGTGCCGAGGGCTATCTTATGAAATTGAGGGAATGCTCGCTCCCATTTGTGTGTGGTATAAAATTGTAAACAATTAACATGGTATGAAAGCCTAACAATTATGCGTCTTTTGATGTTTTGTTAACAGCCATGTCCTAACATCTCCGGCTGGTGTTTAATTGGTGTAAGGGGCTAATTGGACTCAGAGAAGCTCTGGGAGGGATGATCTCGTGCTTCTTGTTTTGCTCCCACAGGAAAATGTGGAAGGCACCGAATGTCATGTGTGTCGAGAAGGATCCTTCCATTTGGACCCAGCCAATCCCCAGGGCTGTACCAGCTGCTTTTGTTTTGGAGTCAGTCATCGTTGTCACAGCTCACACAAGCGAAGAGCCAAGGTAAGAACAGACATAAGGTGCCATGGGACTTTGTAGATGGATTTGTTAAAATAGGCAGCATTGCCTTGGCTGTTCCTTGGCTTGCAGCGTTTTTTATTCTTGTTCCCTGGATTTGTAGGTGTCTGCTCAAATGTCACCTGCTCAGAGGAGCTTTCCCTGACTCCCTACAAAATAGCATGCCCTGGTCACCCTCTCCGACCTTACCCTTGTGTTCTCCACAGTATTAATCACTCCCTGACCTATGGGGGGCCCATAAAGTTCACGTGCAGGGGTGTCCGTAAAGTTTGTGTGCAATTTAAAATCGTTGTTTCTTTTAAATTTTACATTTTATTTTAATATTTGTCTATTATCCATCTTCCTCCACCACTAGAGTGTAAGCTCCTTAAGGAACAGGATCTGGAATATAAGAGGTGCTCTATAAATGCTCATTGAATGAATAGTTTGTTGTTTTCTTCCTTAAAAGAAAACCCTGTTTCTGCACTCACAACACATTGACACCAGATATGGGGGGGGTGTGGGGGGTGCTCCACACCAAGGATTTTCCAGTTCTCTCCAGACACCCACTGGCTGTCCTATAATTCAGCTCAATCCTGACACTCTCTACCTGGAGGTAGCATCAGACCTCACAGGTTGAGGGCTCAGTCCTGCAAGACTGCTCCCCACTTCACATGCCCATTGCAAGTTTCAGGCCTCCAGTTCTTCCTACAGATCTGGCTGTAGGGAATCCCACAGCCCCCTCCTCATGCTTGATGATTTGCTACAGTATCTCACAGAACTCAGAGAAACACCTTACTGACTATTGCTTGTCTATTACAAAGGACGTGACAAAGGATACAGACGAGCCATCAAGTGAGCAGGTGCATGGGGTGGGGTCCAACAGTGTCCCAAGCGCAGGACTTGGGGTGTGTCACCCACCCAGCACTCAGATGTGTTCACCAACACTGGGGACCTTTGAAACCAACATTTAAGGCTTGTATGGGCATTCCATTCTGCAGGCACGATTGATTAAATCATTAGCCACTGGTAACTAACTCAATCTCTCCCCCCTCTCCAGAGGTCGGGGGTGGGACTAAAAGTCACAACCCTCTAATCACGCCTCGATCTTTCTGGCAGCCAGTCCCATCCTGAAGCTCCTGATGGACCCCAACCACCAGTCATCTCATTAGCAAAAAGACACTTGCCACAGCAGAGATCCCAAGGGTCTCAGAAACTCTACTGTGAGGAACTGGGGACTGAGACCAAATGTGTGTATTGTGACCAAAGATGCTCCCGTCACCCTGATCATGTGAGAGAGAGTTTCGGGAGCTCTTCACCAAGACCTAGGGGATAAACCCAGCTACTAAACAGATATCCCTTGCTATTTCACAACACCACAGCCCTCATTTCTCTTTTCTTATCTTCTTCCTATTTTACTTTCTTCTCACCTATTTGTCATATCTTTGGCTACTTTTAAAAGTTAACTTTATGAAACTAAAACATTTGCTGCCTTCGTTATTTCATGAGCCGGTCGTCTCGTGCTTGCTCTCTCTGGGTGATGTCTTAGATCCAACAAGTATTGAAAGAAACTATTTTTTGTATTCCATTGCCTCCCCCTGAAAGGAATTCATGATTGGACAAAAAAAATTTTAGTTTGTAAATCTGCTCTGAATTCCCCTTTCTTTACCTCCCCCACATCCCTGGGAACTGGAAAACATTAATTCCAACCTATGCCTAATGAGTTCTTCCTTTTTCTTACCTTAAAACTAACTGGTTTCCTTTGTGACCAGGGAAAGATTTCATTTTGATGCTCCATTTAGAGCAAAATAATGATAGCAGGCCACTGTATTCCACATCACATTTTTCTCTCTAAGGAGCTCACTATTAAAAGATGCCCACCGTCCCAGTTATTATTCAAACACCCACTTATTTATTATTGAAACACCCATTGAACACCTGCTAACTGTTCAGTAGCAGGACGTGTGTTAGAATACAAAGATAAATCCCACATGTGTATGGCCACTGCCCTCCAAGAACTCCCCGTGGCAGGGGGTCAGCTGGGGGCTCTGTCATGGGGCCGAGGGGTGGGCTCACTAGGAGACACATCCAGGGGATGAAGCAGGTGGCAGCCCCACGACCCTTTCTACTGACATAGGGCAGGGTCACCAAGGAAGCCACACCCACAGGTTTCTGTCCGTGGCTTTTGTGTTCTAGTTCGTGGATATGAGGGGCTGGCGCCTGGAGACTGCAGACGGAGTGGACATCGCCGTTGCCTTCAACCCGGGCAGCAACAGTGTGGTGGCCGATCTCCAGGAGCTGCCCGCGACAGTCCGCAGCGCGTCCTGGGTTGCACCCCCTTCCTACCTGGGGGACAAGGTAATAATCATCCATCGCTCCTCCGAGCCCCCCCCCACCCCCCGGGCCTCTTGTATCGCCAGAGCATAGCCTCTGCTCAGGTCACTACCATTTTAGGAATTAGGTAAAGTGACTGAAAACAGAGAACTTGCTGTGAGGGGCTGAACTAGAGCCTCCCGTGCCCCCAGATGTGAGCCCCCAGCAAAGGAAGTGCGCACAATGGTTTTTCCATTTTTACTTAATGCCAGAGAAGTTTCCTCCAGGAAAGTTCCATTACATGCTGTCTGTTGCCAATGGGACGCGTCTCTGACTCTGTCTTCTGGGTGGGAGGCTGTGGGTCTTGCTGTGTGGGCATGGGCGCGTTGCTTCCTGCCTGTGACCCCGCTCTCCCTGGGTTCACACTCCCCTTCACCTCCACGTGGCTAGCCTGTGTGCGGATAGATTATCTGTACCGTGTAACAAACTGCGCCAACACTTTGTAGCCTAAAGCAATAAACAGTTACCATCCTGACAGTTGCTATGGATCGGCAATTTAAAAGAAGATGGCCCAGAGTCCCTTATAAGGTTGCTGTTGGCCAGGCCATGGTTACCTGGGACTAGAGGATAGCTTCCAAGTTCACTCACTCTGCTACCAGGCGTCTGCTCCATGCTGGCTGGTGCTGGAGGCCTCCGTTCCCCATCACGTGAGACCTTGCTTAGGCTACCTGAGGGTCCTCATGACAGGGAAGCTGGCTTCCATCAAAACAAATGATGGGCAGGGTGCAGAGAGCCAGTAGATTAGCTCAAGATGCAGCCGCAATCTTTTTATAACCTAATCTCAGAAGTAGCACACTCTCTGCACCCTCGTTCTGTTCATTAGAAGTGAGTCACTAAATGCAATCCACACTCAAAAGGAGGGGAATTAGGCTCCACTTTTTGATGGTAAGAATACAAAGAATTTGTGGGCATAATTTTATTTTATTTATTTTATTATTTTTTTTGAGACAGAGCCTCAAGCTGTCACCCTGGGTAGAGTGCTGTGGCATCACAGCTCACAGCAACCTCCAATTCCTGGGCTCAAGCGAGTCTCCTGCCTCGGCCTCCCAAGTAGCTGGGACTACAGGCGCCCGCCACAACGCCCGGCCATTTTTTGGTTGCAGCCACCATTGTTGTTTGGTGGGCCGGGCTGGATTTGAACCCACGAGCTCAGGTGTACGTGGCTGGCGCCTTAACCTGTTGAGCCATAGGCACCGAGCCTGTGGGCATAATTTTAAATGCAGCTTAAGAAAGGCAGTACTTCGCCTGAATAAGGCCATTCAAGGTATTACCCTGGTGGAGTTGAAACACATTCTTTTCAGTAAAGTATCACATGAATGGAAAAGTACATTTCCAATGTACTCAATACTAATATGAAGCCAGTAGATAATGTAATTTATGCCCACAGAGGAGAATAACTCAATTCAATCAAGTTGTGGGGAGGGGGAAGCAGGGAGAAGGTTGGGGTGCTCCTCCTGGCCTCAATGTAGGGGTGTATGGCACTCCTTCTGGGTGCAGAAGGTAACTACAAGAGGAACTCTACCTAACAAATTCAAATATTGTGACCTGGTTGTTTGTATTCTCACATTAACCTAAAAAAAAAAAAAAGAAAGAAAGATGTTATCCTGGAATATCTCCAGACTTGAAGTTCACAGATCTGTGAGGCTTTGCTGGGTTCCAGACTTTGGGGAAAAGTGTCTGCTGACTGGGAGCCCAGAAGACCAGCCTTTCCCCCTTCTCCAGGTGTTGGCATTTTCTGTAGGGTACTTTGTTCTGTCTGATTTGAGGCTGAGTGGCCTCTAATTGCCATCCTTTGGTCACTCCTTCCTTCTTAGTTGTTCTTTACTTAAGGGTGGGAGGTGTCGGGGCCAGAGGCGGAGCAGCTCACGAACCCCGACCATGCAGCTCTGCGGGACCGCACTGCTTCTGCGACAATGAGAAAAGGTCCAAACACCTGCTGGAGCTGTCGGTCGTGGCTTCCATACCCAGTGGAATTCACAATAACTTGGGAAATATTCACCATCTGCTTTCAGGGGAATTTTTTTTGGGAGGGGATGAGGAATTTATTTTTAGAGGTTCATTTTGTGACTGATAGTTATCGCCCACTTCTCTCAGTTAAAACAGAAATGAATGGCCTAGATTTTCTAGAACATCTGTGGGTTAAATAAACATTCTGGCTTAGTAATCATCTAGAAAAAGAAGGCTCTTATTTGTTGCGGTCTGAATATTATTTTTCTTTTGAACAGAAGTATCATCTTCCTTGTAACAATCATGTTCCTGTTAAACATTGTAAATGATAAAAGGTCTCATGAAGTAGGAAGTTGAACTAACCATCCTCAATCTGAATCTCTAGTAGAACCCCTGTTGGCGGGTGACTGGGTACCTTTCCAGACTTTATGTACCTCTGCCCGTTTTCTGCAGGTCCCTCTTTTAATTCTTGTGCTATTGATGCTGTGTGTCCCTTTCAGGTTTCCTCATATGGCGGCTACCTCACTTACCAGGTCAAGTCCTTTGGCCTACCCGCTGACATGGCTCTCCTGGAAAAGAAGCCGGACGTGCAGCTCACTGTAGGTGTCAGGGCACAAGCGCGGGGCAGGCGGTGACGGTTTCAGTTGGTGCTGACTTAAAGACATCTTCCTATGCGGCCCATGAGACATTTGGATTAAGTCACTTCTAATAATTTGTAGAAGCCAGAAGAAAGTGTAGAGCAGGGGTGCCCAACCTATTTTTTGGTTGTTGTTTGTTTCTGCCATACTTTGGAAGAAGAAGACCTGTCTTGGGCCACACATTACACAAACACTAAGGAAAGCTGATCAGCAAAGAATATAAAGTTCATGCATGCTTTTCCTGATATTTGACACCACAGATAAGCAAATTTCTCACAAAATCAGCAGGTCTGCACCTTTCTCCCCCCACCTACAGATGGGACACCCCTGGGAGCATGTAGAACCCTCAGGATTCTGTTTCCTCTGACCAAAGGGTTTCTCTCTTCTCCTCTCCCCAAGTATTTCACTGTATTTTTCCTTGCCTCTCATAAGTTACTGGCTCCTGTTAAACTTTTTTCTGTGTCTATCGTATCAATTTTATTTCATAAATGTTTTTGAGCCCTGCCTGGAAGCAAGACCTTATTGCTGAGCTCTGCAAAGGACGGGTGCCCCCTTTCCTCCAAATGGAGAGAGGATTAGAGCAATAAGCTCGTAACTCCAATTCGCTCAGCAGTGCTTGAGGACAGTCCGAGCAAAGCTCCAAGGCAGCTGGGTCTGAGTAAAGGGACTGGGAGTTGTGTGGACTGAGATGTCCTCAGAAGGCTTCATGGTTCATTTTGAGCCAGGCCTTTAACGATGGGCATAAGAAGAGAACTGCCCCTCCAGGGCCAGGACTAAGGGAAACTGACACAGGAAGCAGTGCAGGGCAGGAGTCTGTGCTCAAGGGATGGTCAGCTGGTCATGACTATATTATCACTGTGTGGTGAGTCACTGCCCGGCACACAAGCCTGGAAGGGTTTGATGCTGGGAAAGGAATCTAAATTGATACAGAGGGGAGAGGATGGGGTGTTTGGTATTTTGAGAACAAATAACCTCCACACACTACGTGCCTGGCACACAATCCAGAGTTGCAATCTAAGGCTGTCCTTGAGGGCGGGAGTAATGTCACATCCTACTTGGAATTCCCCACAATGCAGACCACAATCCCTTGAACACAGGCTGGGGTGCTGTCAAATGCAGTTGGCTTTATTTCTGGGGTCTTCTCTGTGATTGATGCAAGGGAATTACAGCTTCTTGGAGGGTTTTTTTGTGTCATGCATTATAAACAGGGACCAGCAACTCTGACATACCACATCACAGCTAAGGGCCTCACATTCTTGGTAGATGAGTTCAGGGGGCTGCCATGCTGTGTTTTGTTTTTACCGGTCTATAAAATTCTATCTAATTGTTGACCAGGCGTGGTGGCTTATGCCTGGAATTTTAGCACTCTGGGAGGCCAAGGCAGGTGGATTGCTTGACCTCAGGAGTTCGAGACCAGCTTTAGCAAGAGTGAGACCCCGTCGCTACTAAAAATAGAAAAATTATCTGGGCATTGTGGCAGATAAATGTAGTCCCAGCTACTCAGAAGCTTGTGGCAAGGGGATCTTTTGAGCCTGAGAGTTTGAGGTTACTGTGAGCTATGACGGCATTAACACTCTACCAAAGGTGACAGAATGAGACGCTTTCTCCAAAAAAAAAAAAAAAAAAAAAGAATAAACAAACACAAATCTATTGAATTGTTGTTTAAGAATCTCCAAGGAACCCTTGCAGAATATCTTGGAAAAAAAAAAAGCAGCAGCGATTTTAAAGTTATAATTGAAGGAAAAATAGCTACACCATAAAAATGCTGTCACAGCCTTGCTGGTATTTCAGTTTCATACTTTTGCAGAGCGTCTCACAGTTCTGGCCATTAGCATACCTATTTTTCAGTGCCAAAGAGTTTATGATGCAAACTGTTATAGTTCACTGAGAGGTAATGACCAAAATGTCTTCTTAATTTTCCCTTCAAACGCTGAAAATCATTTAGGCTCATGAATCATGTACTCTGGCTCTTTGTTCCACACTGCTGTGATTAAGAGCCTCTGGGGTATGTTCCTTAGATTAAGGTTTCAGTGATACGCGATTCTAGATGGTGCCCAGCTTTCTGCAATACCAGCCCCAGTGAGTGGAACTCTTTGGGGTTTGGTGCTACAACAGAAAGGCTGGGACTGGTGTGTGTGTTTGGAGGGACGGCTGATGGTCGGCACTCCTGTCCCATCCTGCCTTACTGAGAATGGCTCCAGAGCCATTGAGACAGGGAGGGTGGAGGCCCAGAGTGAGTGAGGCTGGGTCCTGCAGGGGGAGGCTGCAGGTGAATCCTCCCTGCCACAGGCCACCCCTGCACCTCCCTGGCATGGTCAGGCTGGCCAGCCCCCTTCCCTCCCCACCTTCCTTAGTAATCCCCCCACCAAAGTACTTGCTTCCTAGCACAATCTGAAAGCACCACTTTCTGCATTTACTACAAAGCATGGTCTTTAAAAAAAAAAATTTCCATCTTTTTTTTAGTGACTTCCAGTCCAGGGAATTTTCCTGATTTTCCTATTTGTGAAAAGTCTCTGTGATCACAGTTATTATTCTGTTTCCATGTCATTAATCCTTTTACCAGTTGGTTAATTCTGAGTGATTTTTTAAGAGTTAGGCATTTCATAGAATATGGATTTTGGGAAGTTTTTTTCTTAGATCATTTATAAATCTCGAAACGTCCCAAGCGAGGCACTGAGGCACTCACGGTTTTCTTTCCACAGGGCCAGCACATGTCTGTCATCTATGAAGAGCCAAATAGCCCACGGCCAGACCGGCTACATCACGGGCGCGTGCAGGTGGTGGAGGTAAAGGAAAGTTCCTGGTGGCCTGTTCTGCTTATTGCCTTAACTATTTCAGAAAATCGTGATTTTGTTATAAGATTTTAAAAATATATTTACATAAATGTAAATGTTTATATGCGGGTTGAGCATCCCCGATCCCCAAACCTGAAATCCAGAATGCTCCAAAATCCAAAACGATTTCATTGCCAGTATGACATTAAAGGGGAAACATTCACTGGAACATTTCGGATTTGGGGTTTTCTGATTAGGGATGTTCCATCTATAAGTAAAATGCAAACTATTCCACAATCTAAAAAAAAAAAAATCTGAAATTTGAAACACTTCTGGTCTAAAACATTTCAGACAAGAGACGCTTAATCTGTATAGATTTAAAATATAAATGATGTAAAATATAAAATGATTGGTGTTCTGGAGGCTTTGTACTATCTTTCTAATACTTTAGCACTAGCTCACCTGTTTTCACAATTAATTATCCTTGTCTTAAACTCCATAAGCTTGCAAATGGTACCACATGACTTCCTCTCATCCTCAGGTCTCCCCTCAGTACCTAAGACCTATTTAATGTCTAAAAAAATGCTTGGGATGGGTGGACAGCAAAGCCACAAAAATATCTTACATCAAAAGAAAGTAATAAGCTAAATATAGGAAAGCTCCTGAGATCATAAAACATTTTATTAACACCTATTTGGTTACAAGTATTCCTTAAAAATAGTGTTCTATTTATATTATCAAATGTGTCCAAGACCTAAGGTTGAAACTTTTTGAGTGCCTTGAACTTGCAGGTGTATTTTAACATTTCTGTATACCTAGGCAGTGGAATGGTATTTGGCAATACAATAAACAAAGTATTGATGCCTACCCAAGAAGGCTCTAGTCTCTCCCCTCTGGCTGATGTGGAGACAGTGCAAGCAGGAGGTGAGGGCTAAAGTAGAGCCCTCAGGATCTCAGGAACATGATACTACAGAAAAGAAGCAAAACATAAAAGACCACATGATTCTATTAGGTGAAAAAGTTCATGGCAGCAAAAATGGTGAAGGAAAACCCCCCAGAACTTCTCTCCTCCCTAAAAGCAATGAGAAAATTGGTACCAAAAAAAGAAAAATAGTTAGTGTCAACTTTTTCAGAACTCTGGAAATTAATCAAAAACTTGCAGCCATTTAGAAAATATTTATTCAAGAAAAAAAATGACTGAATCTCTGTAAGAACAGTGATATTTTTGGCATTCAACTTGCCTATTCCCATCTTCCTCTCCCCGGCTTCACAGGAGCTTTGCAAACCAGCAGCCCCAAATCACAGTGAGATCTAGCAGCCTGGCAGCTGCTAGAGAGAGCAGAGTGAGACTGGAGTTCCTTCAAAGCCTCTTTCCCAGACAACTGTCATAATTTGACCAGTCTGGAGGTTTTTCAGAAGATCCCAATTGCAAGCTTATTTTTATTTGACCTGACTGGAGCTTTTCCCCTGGGACTGTTGTGGAGAAGATTGAGATTATTTAACATCATTGCTGCCTGAGGTGGTCGGAGCAAACAATAAGATATCACAAAGCTGAAAAAGCTGAAGATTGAGATGTTCGCAGGTGCTTTGAAAGGCTCAGCCACAGTCCTGGGAATGTAGCAGGCTATGCACAGATGAGGACCGTGCACATGTCAGGATTGGGCATCTATCAAGTGTATGTCCACACTGAGGAAGACCCAAGAAGGCTCAGGTCTCTCCCCTCTGGCTGATGTGGAGACAGTACAAGCAGGAAGTGAGGGCTAAAGTAGAGTTATCAACTCCCTGGCTGAGAGTTGAATTTTGAAAATATGAGGAGACTTTTTGTTTCTAGGCATTTAAGGAAATTTTGTCCAGTCATTAGCTGATCACTAAACTAACAAAGCAGGGGTGTTGGTGGACACACATGACAAATAAGACAGATTTTTGAGAATTAGTTCAGGAGAGTTACTAAACAAACACCCCAGCAAACTCAGGGAGTGAGCTGAATCTGGTCTCCAGATTTGCCACTTACGTTACTTTAAATGTCCAACTTAAAAAAAATTTTTTTTATTAAATCATAGCCGTGTACATTAATGCAATCATGGGTACAATGTGCTGGTTTTTATATACAACTTGAAATATTTTCATTGAACTGGTTAACATAGCCTTCATGGCATTTTCTTAGTTGTTGTGTTCAGACGTTTATATTCTGCATTTAGTAAGTTTCACCTGTACCCTTCTAAGATGCACTGTAGGTGTGGCCCCACCAATTACCCTCCCTCCACCCATCCTCCCCCCTTCCTTCCACTCCCTTGCCCCTTTCCCTAATGTACTCAGCCCTACTATGAAACTCATTTATAGCTTTTATATGAAAGCTATAACCCAATTACACATAAATGTCCAACTTTTAATAAAAAAAATGAGATATGCAAAGAAACAAGAAAATATGGTCCATACAGAGGTCCATACACTGTCACAGAAAAAGATCAGATATTAGACTTAAAGACTTTAAATCAACATTTTAAATGTGTTCAAAGAATGGAAGAACATCATATCTAAAGAATGAAAAAACATGTGGGAACCATTTCTCATATTGAATATAAATAATATCAAGAAAGAAATAGAAATTATAAAAAAGGAACCAAATAGACATTCTGGAGTAGAAAAGTAAAATCACTGAAA
>CAUYON010019003.1:0-69852 GCA_963573935.1 Arctocebus calabarensis
TGCCTCAGCCTCCCGAGTAGCTGGGACTACAAGCGCCCGCCACAGCGCCCGGCTATTTTTTTGTTTTGCAGTTCGGCCGAGGCCGGGCTTGAACCCGCCACCTTCGGTATATGGGGCCGGCGCCCTACTCGCTGAGCCACAAGAGCCGCCCTGATTTGTTTCTTTTGATCTTTGAACAGAGCTGGTTATACATAGCAGGCACCCAATATTTATTTGGGGTCCAGGTGATTCTCAGTTACTACTCAGGAAGAGAATTTGGAAGCCACTTAAAGGTTCAGTTTAAAATAGAATGATTAGGGTGGCGCCTGTGGCTCAGTGGGTAGGGCGCCAGCCCCATATACCGAGGGTGGTGGGTTCAAACCCAGCCCTGGCCAAACTACAACAAAAATATAGCTAGGGGTTGTGGTGGGCGCCTGTAGTCCCAGCTACTCGGGAGGCTGAGGCAGGAGAATCACCTAAGCCCAAGAGCTGGAGGTTACTGTGAGCTGTGATGCCATGCACTATACTGAGGGTGCCACAGTCAGACTCTGTCTCTAAAAAATAAAATAGAATGATTAAAGAAATGGTGGAGAGAACTCTTTGCTGGGAAGTATAAGAAGTTTTCTAGTCTTGCTTCAGCCAATAACTAACAAAGGCCCTCAAATGAGTCACTTGCCTGTCAGTCACTTGCCTGTTAGACTTCCGGATCTAACACTTGTTAATTCTGGCTTGACTTAGGGGTCTGTTTTGGAAATCAGTTATCTTTACAAATTTAGGATCCCTTTTGTAATGAGATGGAGAAGTTTTGTGATAGTAGCTGGCTGGCATCAGAGTCCCTCTGTGGAGGGGACTTTGTTTAGACAAACACTTTAATAAGCTTAGGGACAGGACTGAGGTCTGGTAGAAGGAGAGACCTTAGGGCCTGGCTAGTGACTAGGTTCTGAGGCTCCAGAGAAAAGGGCTTCTCCGCAGGAGACAAATTTGTAGCTTCCTCACCTGGAGAGATGAGATAAAAGACAAGGAAGAGAGAAGAGAGGAGGAAGGAAGAGAGGACAAGAGACAGAGCAGGGCCAGGGCAAAGAGAATCCTCCTGTGCTGAAGTAACAGGAAAGGACTTGAGAGCTGTGCTCCTTACACGTGAATGGGCCGAATCACCTGACTACCTCAGCAGTTACAGATTCTAATTTGCCAAGTCTGGGGTGGGACTCGAGATTCTGCATTTCTAACAAGCAGAATCAGATTATTCAGGTGTCACTGGTCCTCTGACCACACCCTGAGTAGCCAGGGTTCAGAGAACAGGAAAGTCTAATGTGGACTGTTAGCTATACAGTTAGGGGATATGAAATGTATGATATGAAATGGGATTCTTCTCAGTGACGCCACCTTTTGTGAGGTCTCCTATGCTCATATGTGATTTTTTAAATAAACAACCTGACAAGTATCAGACATGGAAGTAAGAATTTAGACTTCCACAGACACAGAATCTCACAGATGATGGACCTCAAAGGACAGGGAAGACCCTCCTGCAGATACCTGGGTTACACTTTAATTTAAAACCTTATCAACTCATTAAATTCCCCTCTGATGCTCTTTCTTCCCACAGAGCAGCCCTTTGTCTGGGGACAAGCTAGCCGATGTAGTAATTTTCCATTGAGTCCTATCACAGAGGACTTGGCAGATGGGTCATGCTAACTCCTGTACGGCTCCAGGGTTTTTATTTGACTCTGGTTTTGTTACATCTTTCCCAACTGCTGACACTTGGGCCTCTTGCACTGCAGTCTATAGGCTAGCTGGACAGCCTGGTGTCTCAGTGCCTGAGCATCACGTGGACGCGAGCAGGTGCTGTATCAGTGCATCTGTCTGGAAGAAGGCTGCTTTTCAGAAAAGGTGGAAGCACCTGGGCAGCTGAAGGGCTGCTAATTGATGTAATAGCTTTGCTCCTGGCAGGCAGCACTGACAACAGAGCTGCTTTAAGACAAAGATACTGGCCCTTTAGACAGACACACGCATGTGGCTGTCTGAGTTGGCATCTACATGGATCTCGTTGCCATGAAGAGGGGCTCTGAGGTCACAAATCAGACTTTGTTATTTGAGCAGTCACTTTTCTTCGTTTTAGGAAACTAAACAGCCTTCTTTTTCAATTCCAAGGCACTATGTAGTCATTCCTTGGACAAATCTTGTCACTGTAGACCAGGGGTCCTCAAACTACGGCCTGTGGGCCACATGTGGCCCACCAAGGACATTTATCCAGCCAGCCGGGTGTTTTTGCCCCTGCTGCCTGTCCTGCTTAGCGGCCAACTCGTCTGGGCCGCAGTGCGCATGTGTGGGATGTGCACCACACTCTCCAACTCCCCTCCTTCTCTCTGTCTCTCAACTCCTCCTTTCAGTCTTGGGTGAGACTGAGACTCTTCATTGCAGGAGTCACGAGCTTGCCTGTGCAGAGCCTGCTGCTGCCTGAGGACTGAGGTAAGAACAAGTTAGGAATTTTTTTTTTTTTTTATTTTGCAATTAGTAGGGCCTTTTTTCTGAAGTTAGGAGGTTTTTTTTTTTTTTTTTGCAGAGGGGGGTGCCTTTTTTGTATTTGTTCCCTTTATTTTTTTTTTTTTTTGCAGTTTTTGGCCAGGGCTGGGTTTGAACCCACCACCTCTGGTATATGGGGCTGGTGTCCTCCTTTGAGCCACAGGTGCCGTCCCCATTTTGTTTTTTCTTTTACTTCAAAATAAGATATGTACAGTGTGCATAGGAATTTGTTTGTTCATAGTTTATTTTTTTAAACTATAGTCTGACCCTCAAGTGGTCTGAGGGATAGTGAACTGGCCCCCTGTTTAAAAAGTTTGAGGACTCCTGCTGTAGATCTTTCTGGGCCTCCAATGAAGGAAGCCACCAGTCAAACAGGGACCTAGCCTTTTAGAGTGATCAAGACGTCTAGAAAGCAAGTGGGCTCTGCCTTCTGGAGACTTCTTTGGAGGATGAGGTTTATAGGGAGGTGATTTTTCATTTTGGTAGAACTAAGTAAAATTAGGAAAAAGAATGTAATCATCTGAATATGTAATTAGATTTATGAGCATATGAATAGAATTACTGTTTTTTTTTAATTGGTGAATTTTTGCATTAAAAAAAACATCTTCCAGGGTAGGAGCCACGCTTGCCATTTTAGCAGTAGGTCAAGGGGCCTGAGAAACGGAGTTGGGGGTCCAGATACGGGAAGTCAAATGCAGCCACATGGAGATAACTCAGGCAGCCAGGTCACGATTTCAAGATGACAGGGCATTCCAGTCCCATTCCAATTCAGGTTAAGCTGCTTTCCTATTCTTCAGCAGTGTATAGTCTGTTCTCTCCTTGTTAAAAAACTTCCAAGTATGTATCAACTGTGGAATGGACATAGCTTCTAGTGTTGCTTTGGATCTTGTGGAAACTCAGAAATTCTCATCTGAGGATGATTTCAGTGATACAGTGGACATTCTCTACTCAGATGTGCCATCGGCACCTTACATTCCAGACTTCCCTCGATGTTCTGCTGGGATTCTGTAACAGTCAAAGAAGAATATCCAGAAAAAATACCAGACTTAAAAGTATTGGTGGGGAAGAAATTTTTGGCCTTATTGAACAAGAATTCTGATGCAGACTTTCAAAATAATAAAAAATTTGTACAGTTTAAACAACAGCTGAAAGAACTAAAAAAGCAATGTCAGTCAATGCTTTGCTTTGGTTTGGCTTTTTGAAATTAGGGAACTGACTTGATGAATAATCCCAGAAAAATGATTTTATAAAGTTTGCTTGTCTGACTGGATTGAAAACAACAACAACAACAACAACAAAACCATCTTCCAAGTGATACATGGCCTACAATTGTGAAGTTCTTCAGAGCTGTGGTTCTGGATGTAATAATACTGATGATTGAGAAAAAAATAAAATGGTATTAGAACTGGAAATTATGCATAGCCTGTATCCTCTGGGACACTGAGGTGGGTTAGATCCCTTGAGTTTAGGAGCTGAAGACCAGCCTGAGCAAGAGAAAGAGACACCATCTCTACTAAAAATAGAAAAATGAGGGGGGCCTAGTGGCAGGCACCTGTAGTCCCAGCTACTCACAGGCTAAGGCAAAAGGATCTTTTGAGCCCAAGAGTTTGAGGTTGCTGTGAGCTATGATGCCATGGCACTCTACCCAGGGCAACAGAGTGAGATTCTGTCTCATAAAAAAAGTTTGAAGAAACTTCAGTTTATTGAAGGTGACATCCTTATTTGGTAGAAAAGGAAACTAAGGCAAGAGGTAAGTGAATTACCTAAGGCTACATGAAAAAATATAGACAAAGCCAACATAGAACTCAGCTGCTTTACCTCTCCCAGTAAAAGTCATCTCAATAGCTGTTATTTTTAAAAATTTCATTTAATCTGTTTCCATCACTTAGAAAATAAATTGGGTCATATGTAGAAAGTGGGTATATCACATCAAAGTAACCACTGACAACATTTAAAAACTAGCTTTCAATGTAGCATTTAATCCTTGACTTTTATACTCATTAATTGCCCCCAAATTTAAGTGTTTTTTTCTATTATGGGATGCTGAAGGTCTTTAATCTTTAAGGTGGACTGCATTCTAAACTTGACCTACTTTACATGTAAAGTTTAGTAAACAGGTCGGGCAAGGCAGTCCTAGCACTCTGGTGTGCTGAGATGGGAGGGTTGCTTGAGCTCAGGAGTTCAAGACAAGCCTGAGCAAAAGTGAGACCCACCTCTACTAAAAATAGAAAAAATTAGCTGGGCACTGTGGCAGGCACCTGAAGTTCCAACTACTCAGGAGGCTGAGGCAGGAGGATCATTTGAGTTTTTTTTTTTTTTTACAGTTTTTGGCCAGGGCCGGGTTTGAACCCGCCACCTCTGGTATATGGGACTGGCACCAGGAGGAGTATTTGAACCTAGGAGTTTGAGGTTGCTGTGAGCTAGAATGCCATGGCAATTTAGGTTGAGCAACAGAGTGAGATGCAGCTCCAACCAATATCATGATTCTCATCTCATGAGAGACCCTGAGCCAGAAATGCACAGATAAGCTGCTCCCAAATTCCTGACCCACCAAAACTGTGAGATAATAAATGTTGAGTAGTGTTTTAAGCTACTAACTTTTGGGGTAATTTGTAATGTAGCAAAAGATAACTAATATAGTATGAATCATGAGGGGGCCATTACAATAATTTCCTATACATTCATAAAACATTCACTCTAATACTCTTTAATATAATGCTTAACATCCACATTATTCAAACTCGTGCCCCAATTTCTTATGGGTATGTTTTTGGTTCCCAGAAACAAATGAGTCATCACATATTTGGCTAGGCTTCCTTATCTTTTCCAAACAAGAAATAAGGTATTTACCTGAAGTTTGCTCTTCTTAATATTCTCTAAATCTGGCAGGAGTAAGAATTGGTTTTTTTTTTGAGACAGAGCCTCAAGCTGTCACTCTGGATAGAATGCTGTGGCATCACAGCTCACAGCAACCTCCAATTCCTTGGCTCAAGTGAGTCTCTTGTCTCCGCCTCCCAAGTAGCTGGAACTACAGGCACCCGCCACAATGCCCGGCCATTTCTTGGTTGTAGCTGTCATTGTTGTTTGGTGGGCCCGGGCTGGATTCGAACCTGCCAGCTCAGGTGTACGTGGCTGGCGCCTTAGCCTGTTGAGCCACAGGCGCCGAGCCAAGGAGTAAGAATTGTAAACAGCTTGGGTCTATTGTAAGAGTTTTAGAGAATCATGTTCAAGTACAGTGGTGAACTCCTTTGTTCTTATGTTTCTCCTTAATCACAACACAGAATTTTTGTAATGGTAATTTGCTCATGACCAATATGCAGGAAATTGGAAAACCAAATGCACAAATGTACGTGTGAGAGTGCAGTGAGGGTAAGTGGTACATAAATGTCCCTTGAGTAAGACAAACAAGCTACAGCAGTGCGCTCAGAGAAATTCCTAACATAAGACTGAAGGAGATCTATGAGAGTTTTATGTCCAACTCTTCTATTTGACAGATGGGGAAACTGATCAATGGCTTACGTAAGGTCTTAGACTCACTGTAGGAACAATTACTGAACAGCTATTTATTGAATGTGTACCATGTCCCAAATATTCCACGGCTGTGGTCCTCCCAACCCCCATGGCCTGTTAGGAACCGGGCAGCACCGCAGGAGGTGAGCGGTAGGCATGTGAGCAAAGCCTCATCTGTGTTTACAGGTGATCCCCCTGGCTCCCATCACTGCTTGAAGTCCTCCTGTCAGAAAGGCAGCTGCATTAGATTCACATAGGACCATGACCCCTACTGTAAACTGTGCATGGTGAAGGGTCTAGGTTGCGAGCTCCATGTAAGAATCTAATGTCTGATGATCTGAAGTGGAGCTGAAATGCACTTGAATCATCTTTAAACCATCCTCCCTTCTCCCTGGCTCATGGAAAAATTATCTTCTATGAAATCAGTCCCTGGTACCACAAAGGTTGGGGACTGCTGCTCTAAGGCTCTAAGGTATATAACACACCACTCTTGCTCTCAAGAAACTGACAATTACTGGTAGTTTCAGATGTGATGAGTGTCAAGACAGGTGTCTACCCAGAGCTGTGGGAGTAGAGAGACAGTCATTAATCAAACTGGAAGAGGCAAAGTCTACATGTGGAGAATGAGAAAGGACTGACGTGAAAGAAGATTATTTCAGACAGAGGGAAGAGCACCCGTGAGCAAAGCTGTGCAACCTAGCTTGTACAGAATCTCTGACTCAGAAGAAATCTTTATGTTGATTTTAAAATTCCTTATATAATATCCCAGAGAGATGATAATTTAACTTCTGCTGGAACATTTACAGTGAGAGGAAACCTTACCTCATGAGACGAGAAAGGTTCAGCTCTAACCTTTTCTGTTGGTGTTGCCTGGTATCCAGGGGTCTGTCAGATTCTATCTCAGTAACACATAGTGTTCTTTAGTGTGTCTCTTAGAGTTACAAGGTCAAGCATAGCAACATGTATACCCATCCTAACATGTGGTCTTCAACTTCCTCTCCAGGGGATGTGCTTTAGACTCTGGCTTATAGAATGTTACAGCTGGGAAGGACCTCAGACATCATTTAGTCCAGTGGTTTTTATCTTTTTATCCATTCTCATGGATCCCCTTTGAGAATATGATAAAAAATCTAAATGTACATACATTCCTTACACACAAATGCTGCATACAGGGGGTATATTCAGGGTATTCAGGGAGCCTGAAGCCCATCCTGGATTAAGAAACTTTCTGTTCATGTTACTGATGAAAAACTGAGGCTCAGAAAAGTAGAATAGCATGAAGTAAAGCCATGGAAGTAAGTGCCCCTGGGTCAGATGACTTTGTAAGCAGAAGAGTCAGACATGTGGGTCAACCCTAAAAAGAGGCACTGACGACCTGGTGATGTCTGGGGAGCAGGCTGTACCAGGTCAGTTAGGGAGCAAAGAGGAGACCCACATTGCGGGTGGGGGGATGGGGTGGGGGCCAGGAGCACTTTCTTTACTTGTCTGAAAGGTAAAGGATTTTCTGGTTTCTAGAAAAGGATTTAGACTTTCCTCCTTGGCTTCAAAGAGTAGCTTTAAGACCAAAAGGTAGAAAATAACTTTTGCCAGACAGAACTCTCCATGAATGGAATGTGCTGTCTTCAGAGGCACAGAATTCCCTGTCACTTGACTGAGGACACACAGCAACCTTTCGTAGAAGAGACTTTAGCACAACTGAAGTCTGAATGGGATGACTGACACTGTACTTGATAATGTATCTCTAAGAGACACATGCAGTCACATATGCTAGCCAGAAAGAAATGTGGGTCCCCCAGAAAGCATGGTAAATGAAGAAATGAGGCTTGGAAATATAAGTGGAAGTGAATGTCAAAGGGTGTAGCCTAGTGTCATGGCTGGTATTCAAGAATAAGAACCTGTACAGAGTGGTGGCAAAGAGGAATGAACGTAAAAGGACATTTGAAATGAAGAATTCATGCACTCTATGGTGGCAGTACCAGCAAGGAGATACGGAGACCGGAAGAGAGACAGACTGTGGTGATGAGCTGTGGGTTTCACATTGTGAGTCTGAAGTGATAGCGACAACAGGGCACACAAACGGAAATGTCCAGGGGTCGAAATTGGTGGCAAGTGGCAAAAGGACACGGAGTAGAAATGGCCCAGTAAGCAACTGAAGATAGGGATTAGGGTTCTAGGAGGACAAGATGCGAGGCAAATCACGGGGTCATCTGTAGAGATGAACTAATTTAAATTTTAAGAGTTTAAGGATGTATCAGGGCTGACTTCAGTGTGGAGATGGTATAATTAAAAACATGTTCAGGGAGAGTCAGAGAGATGGAGGAGAGCTGAGATTAGAGTGAAATAAGAACCCGGCAGAAAAGAAGCTTCAAGGAAGAAGGCTCATCAGCATAAATATGGTCTTAGTGGTGTGCATTCAACTGTATGATTTGGCAGGAAAATTATAGTAATGTTCATTTTGGCAACAACACATGCAGTACAGCGTGAGTTATAAAGTGCTCTTAAATGGATGATGGATATTTCTTAAATAGTATTTTCTAAAATATCTGCCTTAGAAAATATAACTACAATTTTTCTCTCTCCCAGTTTATCAATAAATTAGAAATCCCTTTCAGTCTCCTAAGTTCCCATCACATCTTCCCTTTAAGGAAGGTGACTTCTGCCATCCCAACCCCAACATGATAAACTGGGAAGGCTCACTGAGGTGACACGCTGTGCCTGGGCCACCTCACTCCCTGATGTGAGAGCAAGCACTGAGTTTAGCATTCTGATTTTTGTTTCTTAAAGCAAAATTAAACACTAACTCAGATTAAAAAAAATAACTTTTGAGAAATAAAATTAAAACAAATTCCATCAGTTTCTCTGCCACTTAAATATTTTTCTTGGGGCTTGGTATCCATAGCACAGTGGTTAGGGTGCCAGCCATAAGCACTAGGATTGGCAGGTTCAAACCCAGCACAGGCCTGCTAAAAAACAATGACAATAACAAGAAAAAAATAGCCGAGCATTGTGGCGGGCGCCTGTAGTCCCAGCTACTTGGGAGGCTGAGGCAAGAGAATTGCTTAAGCCCAAGAATTTGAGGTTGCTGTGAGCTGGGACGCCATGGCGCTCTACCTAGAGAGACGTAGTGAGACTCAGTTAAAAAAAAAAAAAAAAATTTTTTTTTCCTTGGGGACTTATACTGCAGTGACTATAGAAGTGATAGTTAAACCATAAAAAACTTGTTTATTCCTAATAACATTCAACAAAGAAAGATTATAATTGAAATAAAATAAAGGAGACTACAGTTTTTCCATTTTGGCAATTTAAAAACACTGTCACAAGTCAGCATGGCTCCCATTTAAAAGGGTTTTTAAAAATTAACTTCAGAAACTAAGAACACAGAGGCCCTGTCTTCCATAGTAGTGAAGCTAATTAGGATAAGAACTAGAGAGGGATTTGGACTAGATGTTTCCTAGATCATTTTGTTGCTTCAAACCCTGTGGGCTAGGAATCACAGAAGTCCCTTTTAGGGAAAAAGTATGTAAATAAACCACTATGCTATTTAGGCATGTCAATATTTTAAACCCCTTCCCCTGTAAAGGAAATCTTACAAATAGGGTCTTAGTTCCCAGCTCAAGGTTGACTACATGGTATCCCAGTCCAAACCCAGTCTTGGGCATAAGACTTTGGCAGCAGCAAAGGCAAAGAAGAGGAAGAAGGGTCTGTAAATCACACTAGACGAAGCCTTAGGGGTCTCTGCAGAACTGCGGGGTGCCTAGAAATTAACTAGTCTAATTTGTCATGTTTTTCAGATGAAGAAATTAAGGCCCAAAGAGAAATGCTGTGTTCAAGTCATCACAAGTACATTTTAGAGGCTGGGTTTGAATCCAGGTCTCTGTCCACTCTGCCACAACTTTCTATTGTGCTAGAAAGGAAAAGGAGGACTCTAGGGGCCCCTCTTTCTAATAATGAGGTGGAACGTGTTTGGATTAATACATTCCTTTTTGGGGGACATACAAAGTTAGTCAGGGTGCCTTTGTAGAGTGCCACCTCATATTTAGCAGACATGACTTCAAATTCTAAAAACAGATTCCCATACATTAAATTGGAGTTTACAGAAATATCAGCAAAAGGAAATACAACAAATACAACACTCTGTCCCTTCCAGAGAATATTTACTTGCAACTCAGGATAATTTGTCATGTGCATTACCTACTCAGAGTTGTCACTCACATGCAGAAAACTTTTATAATAAGGCTGGAAAAAGAGGTGTCTAGTGGCTTTTAGGTTAATACTAGATTATTTGTCAAAAGTGAAGAGAAGAGAGCCTTATTAAGATAACAGTACAAGGGCTGGGTGCAGTGGCTCCTAGCACTCCAGGAGGCCAAGTCAGGAAGATTACTTGAAGGCAGGAGTTCAAATCCAACCTGAGCAAGATTGAGACCTTTGTCTCTACAGAAAAATAGAATACGTAGCTGAGAATCATGGTGTGTGCCTGTAGTCCCAGCTATGTGGGAGGCTAAGGCAGAAGAACTGCTTGAGCTCAGGAGGTTGAGGTTGCAGTGAGGTATGACAAAGCCACTGGCATCATGGTATGTGCCCATAGTACCAGCCTCTTAGGAGGCTAAGGCAGGAGGGTCACCTGAGCCCCAGGATGTTGAGGTTGTAGTGAGCTATGATAATGCCATTGTACTCTAGCCAGGGTGACAGAGTGAGATTTTGTCTCAAAAAAAGAAAAAAAAAAAAAAAAGAAAGGGAACAAGATAATACTTCCTAGTATGCCATCTATTTCAGTAGCTTCAAAGTCACAGAAAATGATGTGTTTCTGTCAATCTTATGTACTGAAGGCTGACATTATGACTCATATTCCAATACATAGTGGTATCTACCTTGCCTCTTATTATTACTTCTGATGGTTGCTTATTACACTTATGCTTTCTCCTTGTGGGAAAGATGTAGAAAGATTTAAGAGTTGGAAGAACTTGAGGTTTGGAAACATTTAGCATATGGTCAGGAAGAACTTGAGATTTGGAAACATTTAGCATATGGTCAGGAAGTTATCCTTCAAGAATCTGCCTGTCCACATCTTTATCATTGGAGGTTTTTATAACTGTATTGCTACTCAAAATTCTTTTCCCTCAACATAAGTATGAAAGAAACTAAAGCATATCAATTATTTATGTGAAATAATCACAATGTGTAATAAGCACCAAATGGCTATTCCGTGTATTTTGTATCATTATCGATACAAAGGTGAAGTCTCTAAAGTGGGGATTTTGCTTTTTTAGACACCATTTTCTCCCTAGGCGCTAGCCAACAGTTTTTAATGTGTAACAGGCATTCAATCACTGTTTAAAGAATAAATTACTTTATTTAGTACAGATTTATTAAGAAATGGGAGGAGGAGAACAAGTAATTTATACAAGTTGGTTGCTTTTATTAAATTAAAACTAAACTTAGGGGACATGCTTGTGGCTCAAAGGAGTAAAGCGCTGGCCTCATATGCCCAAGGTGGCAGGTTCAAACTCAGCCCAGGCCAAAAATCGCAAAAACAAACAAACAAACAAAACTAAACTTAGGTTGGTCCAGTGAAAGTAGACTAGATGTAGGCATAAGTTTCTTTGGAAAGGCAGGGAAGGTGAAAAGAGAGGTTATCTCTATAGCTTATTGTAGGAGGCAATCCTGCCCCCAACTCCTTGCCATGGGTAGGGGTGGCAATGCTTTGTCTCTGGGCTGAAACATCAGTGGTTGATCTAGAGGAACAGCCACCAAGGAGGGGCGAGGGCTTCTTTATCCTGCACTACAGCTTCAGGCCCTAGGAGATTGGGGTGTTGAGCAGAAGGGGAGAGGTGACCCAGATGTGGGGAGCAAAAGTAATCAGATTCTGTCCTCTTTTGACCACCCCTAACCCACACCCCCTTCCACCCTGACTCAATCTCCACAGCTCAAACTTACTTGGCAGCCGCATCTTTTCTTAACTGTTCATGCTTCATGAGGAGATTTTTCCGGTCTCTGAAAGCTTTTCTGACCTTGTACCCTTTATAGACAGCTTGGATTTTGAAAGCAGCAATGTCTTGTATGGCTGCGATGGACAGGGCGCCGTGCTCCAACATGAACTGGATCACTTCATGGCGCTCACCAAGCAAAGCATAATCAAGGGGTGTGTATCTGAAGCAGAAGGAAGATTTGTTTTGTTGAGTTTTGGAATGCAATTCAAGGCAAAGTTAACTTGGCAATATTATTATGCAGCAGAAGGAAACTTCATTCTAAGATGTGGGATATTTCCCAAGGAAAGCCATCTTCTCTATATCAGGGCTGTTCCTCTTTCCTCTGACAGTCATAAAATAAGGTTGCATACAGTTGGGGGTCGGGTGTTTTATCCTGCTAACCATGTCAATTCCTGAGTTTGGCTCACTGGCTCACAAATTTGGGCTATTGGGAACATTACTTTATAAAAATGATATTTTCAGAATTCAAATTTGCTAAAAGTACCAAAATTAAAGCCAAAAAAAATTGCCCCAAATTCTGCCTTCCAGTAATGAGAATGCTGACTGTTACTTCATACTCAACTTATTTGATGTTTCTAAGCCCCAGCTTTCCTCATCTTTTAAAGACTACATCCCACCTTTGAAGGAGGAGAAAAATGGAATAGAAATGTAAAGAGAAGGGCATTGTACCTGGCACAAAGGAAGCAGCTAATAAACGTTAGCATTGCTGCTTGGTTTGGTTATCATAAATATTGCTCCCATAGGACCGACTAGTATTTATGACCACCTAACGACTGCCATGCCTGCTGATTCCTCTTGGGGCGACTGTGACTAGTCCAGTGCAACAGAGGTGTTGGGGAAATAATCAGGTGATTGATGAGGTGGAAAAAATGATGATTATATAGATGCTTGATTAAACACAGAAAACCATCCAATGGTTACAGAAATGATCTCTGTTTAAAACTCACTTAACGGTCGGGGTTAGACATAAAAGAAAGAGACTTTGTGTGTAAGGGTGGTTTGGTTGTTTGAGTAAGGGAACCCTGAGTTTGGAAGGAAGCCCAAATGCTGAAATTAAGGAACCCCCATATTAGGGCAGTTCAATTTGCCACTCAGGAACTATAGGTTATAAATAGAGGTGCCTATATAAACTTTAAAACATTATCTATAAGTGGATATCATTTTGTAAATTCGGAAGAATTAAAAAAAAATTTTACTATATATTCTACAATACCTTTCATAACTGTACTTTCTCTGGTGGAAAAAGTTATCATAAAGGCATCAAACAACCAATAGTAGAGTTAAATTGAATTTTAGAGGTCATTTAGTTCAGCATTTTCATTTTATAAATGAATAAGCAAACCCAGAAGGGTTAGGCAACTTGCCAAAGCAACTGGTTTTTACAGAATGTAGATTAGAACTAAGATCATGTTTCTCAGTTCTATAATCCTCTGCAACAAGGAGCAATTATTGAATATGTTTCTTATAGAACAAAACTGTTCCTAAAATCAATGTACAAACAACACATATATTTAGTAAGCTTGATAACTGTTCTATAATTATTGATATATTTACATAGTATATAAGTGGGATCATCAAAATGTGGCTTATGAAATAAAATTTAAGGTAAACTATGCCTTTACCTACAAATATGACAAAAGGAATAACATGTTGCATATTAGACCCCAAAGAATGCTAGAGTGGGAATCAGAGCACCTATGTGACCCTGAGCTTTCTCTTAACTTGGCTGAGCTTCTCTATCCTCATCTTATAGAAGTGGAGAGGAAGAAGGGAAGAACTAGGTCTCTCAGGCCACTTTCAAACCACTTCTGAGTTGAAAATTGCATCTTAGTTTTTAAAATTATATTTAAAAAACCTATTTTTATTACAAGAAACTTCCACATTAAAGGGTAGAGAGAGCTGGGTGCAGCGGCTCACGTCTACAATCCCAGCAATCTGGAGCTGAGGCAGAGGGTCTCTTGAGGTCAGGAGTTTGAGACCAATCTAAGCCAGAGTGAGACACTGTTTCTAATAAAATAAAAAATTAGCTAGGTGTGAAGCCAAAAAATTAGCTAGGTGTTAGTTACTGGGAGGCTCAGGTCAAGAGAATCTGTTGAGCCCAGGAATTTGAGGTTGCTGTAAGCTATGATGACGCCACTGTACTGTCATCTATCCAGGATGACAGAGTGAGACTCTGCCTCAAAAAAAAAAGAGAGAGAGAATAGTATAATAATCCTCTATACACTAATCACCCTAATTTAATAACTTTTTGCTATATTTGTTTCATCTAACATCTTCCTTTTTATCTTAGCTAAAGTATTTTACAGCAAATCTCAGAAATCCTATCACTTAATCTCTGTCCACTTCAGTTTTCACCTATAAATATTGTAAGCCCACTCATGACGTCATTGTTATACTAACAAAATTAACAGGAATTCCTTGGTAAAACCTAATGCCTACTTCATAATAAAATTTCCTGAGTTTTCTCAAAAAAAATGTTTTTGCAGTTGGTTTATTCAAATCAGGATTCTCAATTTTTGATTCAAAGAGACACAACATCTAACAAGGTTTAAAGATTGAAGTCCTTACCTAGTGTTTAAGTAATAGACCACACTGTGACTATTACCACTGAATCTTTCTTCATCCCAAATTCAATACAGAAACATTTGAATGCTGTAGAATGTTCCCATTGATGTGAGAGTGGGCCTGTCAGTTATTAACTGAAAGTCAGCATTAGGTGGCATAAATCATGTCTAAGCAGTGTACCTCGACAGGTTAGCATCAAAGCCTGAGAAGTAAAAATTAGCCCAACAGTGATGGTAACCAGTCAGGAAATAATGCAGATGGAGACAAAAGGTAAGATACAATTGGACTTGCCATGTGGGAATGGTCTGAGGGGATGAGCAGAATGGAATGAACTGGAATGCCAATCAACGTAAAAGGAAGTGCTAAGTCCTGGCATTTGTCCATCAGGTGCATTGCTGATGAATCACTAGGGAAGATTGGAATATTGCCACTGTTTCTTTTTATCTATAGGGTATCTAAGAGTACACTTAGGTGGACTCTTTCTTCGGTCTTCTATAATCAACATATGTTTATTCTAGGAAGGAGTAAACACTTACTTACGTCTGAAATTCAAGGCTTAGCATAAAAATGGAAATGGAATTACAAAAAATTCCTTTTCATTGTTTTCTTAAAAAAATAGCAGTCAGACAGTAAATGTTTCTTTATAGAAGCAAATGATCACTAATTCTTAGGATTCTTAATTTTTCTCTTGAGTTTTTCTTTTATTGTTGTTTCTGTTTTTGAGTTTCAAAGGACAATATCTCCATCTTTTTTTGCTGGTAAGAAAAGAGTCTGAAAGAAGTGGGGAAGATGATGGTTCTGTGAAGGAGGAGGTATTTCTTCTGAGATTGTAGCTGATCTAGAGAAGTCATTCCTTCTCTATAAAGTTTCCCGCATGCTAATAAAAAGGGATAATATGTTAGTAGGGCCCACTTCAGAGCATTCATAAACAATAAAAAGTTAATCATAGACCTAAGACCAGGGGGAGCTCAGGTATAAAATCTAATCATAAAATTTGTTACCTACAAATTGCTAGAAAAACCTTCCTAAATCCAAGACCACCAAGAATCTCTCTTGTTTCACATTGTGTCTGGTCATTTTTACTGGACCTGGGTTCTTGGGCAACAATCCCAGTATAACTCTACGGACGTTTTATTTAAGAAATCTATGTTGGGGCGGCACCTTTGGCTCAGTGAGTAGGGCGCCATCCCCATATACTGAGGGTGGTGAGTTTGAACCCAGCACCGGCCAAACTGAAAAAGAAAAAAAAATAGCCAGGCATTGTGGCAGGTGCCTATAGTTCCTGCTACTCGGGAGGCTGAGGCAAGAGAATCACCTAAGCCCAAGAGCTGCAGGTTGCTGTCAGCTGTGAGCCATAGCACTCTACCAAGGGTAACATAGTGAGACTCTTTGTCTCTTTAAAAAAAAAAAAATAAATAAATAAATCTATGTTTAAGGTCTGGCACAGTGGCTCATGCCTGTAATCCTAGCACTCTGGGAGACCAAGGTAGTGAACTGCCCTGAGCTCACAGGTTCAAGGCCAGCCTGAGCAAGAGCGAGACCCTGTCACTGAAAGAAAAATAGCTGGGTGTTGTGGTGGGTGCCTGTAGTCTAAGCTACTTGGGAGGATGAGGCAAGAGAATCATTTGAGCCCAAGAGTTTGAGGTTGCTGTGAGCTATGACACCATAGTACTCTATAAAGGATGACAAAGGGAAACTCTGTCTCAAAAAAAAAAGAAAGAAAGAAATCTGTGTTTAGATTAACCCTGAACTTTAGCTTCTCCCTATGTTTTCATGCTACCAGTGACACCTCTCTTTCACTAACTGATATCTTCTCCATCAAGAGAAACCTCTTAAATACATAACACATTCTGCTGGCCTAACCAAATTCCCGGTCCTGTTCAATCAGAACTTTACTGACCTTAGGCTAGCCACAAGCCAGAAAAAGGTCTAAGTTTCCTCATCTGCAAAATGTGAGCTTATCCTCTGTAATAGCTAAAGTTCTGAACAGCTATAAATTCTATGAATCCAAATCAACATTTTAAGGAAATTTTGCTTATTGCTTCTGGTTCAGAATTGCTTAATGTAGTGTTTCCTTATGAATATACCTATAACTTATAATTCAATATTTAAACCAGATGTTTTCAATCCAGCAGACAGGTTGTGAGATGAACATTGTCATACTATTTCTTATCAATAGCTTACCTCTCCTCATTGTTTTCCATCTGATTGGGGAAAGCAGCAAAGTCTAGTAGTAATTTAATGGCATCAAGGTAACCATTATTACAGGACCAGTGCAAAGCTGTTCTTCCCTGCAGGAATGAACAAAAATGAAGTACGTCTGGAGTAAGTATTTTTGGACATACAGTTATTTATGCTAACTCAAAAATATAAGCAATTCTCTCCTCAAATTAATTACAAAAAGGGAAATATTTCTCTACTGTAAAGCTACGGTAGGGAAAACATCTTAACCAAGTGATCATAGCTAATGCTGTTAAGCAGCATCAAGTCTCCAGAGGCGACACCCAGAGAAGGATTCTATATAACTTCTGTGATATTCTGACCAAACATATGAAACATGAAGCTAATTATGATAAAACATAAGACAAACTCAAATTGAGTCAAATTCTATAAAATAAACGGTCTGATTCTTGAAAAATTTCACTGTCATGAAAGATAAAGGGATAAAGCATTATTAGAAATAAAGATGGATATTCCATAGTGTTAAAGAAGTTAAAGAGGAGTATATCATAATCCTAAATCTGTACACTTATAACACAGCTTATAAATATATAGGACAAAAATTGACAAAAGGGAACACAGTCAATCTATAATCATAGTTGGAGAGTTTAACCCATCTTTCATTATAGTTGACAGAACAAAAGAGCAGTACACTTACAGAAGTCCTACACACACAGTTGAGAAACTGGCCCCAGAGGATAGACATGGAACACTGCAGCCAACAACGGTGATGCAGAATAGCAGCATTTGTCAAAATTGGTCATAAGGAAAGACTCAAAAAAATGCACTCCCCTGTAAGAACCTCCACATCCTAACCCCTGGTTGCTGTGAAGATGTTGCATGGAAAAGGACAGTTAAGGTAGAATTAAGGTTGCTAATCAGATGACCATGGATTATCCAGGTAGGCCTGAGACATAGGATATTACAAAGATTTTGAGATGCGCAAAAATCAAGAATCATAGTATCTGCCTGGATGGAAACAAATGAAGCCCTCTCAGCAATGCTGATAAACTGAGCAAGTTAAAACTTGCACAGGTGAATCAGAAAGGATTCTGTTGACTGTGTTTCTTGAAAGTGAAATAATGAACCATAATACAGTTTGTCTCACAACTTTTGTAGTGACGCACATATAATCACAAAGAAGGGAAAGAAGGAGACGGGAAGGTGAGTGTCAGAAGGATACAATAAGAGGACTCAACCAACCATTGTGACTGGACCGTGAGCTGTGGAATGTGAGCAGCCTCTGGAAGCTGGAAAAGTCAAGGAAATGAATTCTCCTTTAACACCTCCCCAAGACTATCTTGGTTTCTGATACCCATTAACAGTAAGATAACAAATTTGTGATGCTCTCAGCCACTGTTTGTTATAGCAGCAAGAGGAAACTAATACAATTTTTAAAAATAATGAGAAAATGCTTAACAGCCTAGAAATTAAACAACATCCTTTTAAATAATCCATGCATCACAGAATAAAATCAAAATAGAAATTCAAATTATTTCAACTGAATGAAAGTGAAGGTACAACTTAATTAAACTTGTAGCATATAGCTAAAGCAGTGCTTAAAATAAGCATACTTTAATATATACATTAGGAAAGAACGTTGAAATGAAATCAATGATTTAAACATTTATCGAAAGAATGTCAGAAAAATTAGTAAATCAAACCTAAGGAAAGTGAATGGCAGGAAATAATAAAGATAAGAGCAAACACCATGACAACAAACACCAAATACCAAGACCACATTACTTCAATAGTGAATTCTTCTAAACATTTAAAAAAGAAGTAACACCAATTTTATATGAACTCTTCTGGAGAATAAGAAAAGAGGGACTACTTAACTCTTTTTATAAGATCAACATTACCTTGCTCCAAAACCTGACAGGTACAGTACAAGAAAGAAAAATTATAGGATAATATCTCTTATAAACATAGATGTAAAAATCTTAAAATATTAGGAAATAAAATCATCAACATATAAAAGTAAGTAACACAATGTAAGTGGGGCTTACTCCAGGAAAGCGAGTGTGGATTAACATTAGAAAAAAATCAATGTAATACACCACACTAATAAAAAAGAGGAAAAAAATAAATTGATCTTGTTGATAGAGACATAAACAGATTTTGACAAAATCTAATTATGACATAAAAAAACTTGTTGCAATTAGGAATATAAGGAAAGCTATAGCAAGTATCATACTCAATGGCAAAACATTGAAAGCTTGCCCTCTGAGAAGCCAGGAAGACAAAGAAATGACAGGCATTAGGACAAAAAAAAAAAATGTTCTCAAAAAAAAAAGTTATTATCCATAGATAGCCTGATTGTGTAGATAATCCAAAACAACACACATAAAAACAAACAGAACTAGAAAGCAGCCTTATATACTACTTATGATTAATCTACATCAATACTTTTCTTTTCTTTTTTTTTTTTTTTTTGAGACAGAGCCTCAAGCTATCACCCTGGATAGAGTGCTGTGACATCACAGCTCACAGCAACCTCCAATTCCTGGGCTCAAGCGAGTCTCTTGCCTCCGCCTCCCAAGTAGCTGGGACTACAGGCGCCCGCCACAATGCCCGGCCATTTTTTTTTTTGGTTGCAGCCGTCATTGTTGTTTGGTGGGCCCGGGGGCTGGATCCGAACCCGCCAGCTCAGGTTAGCCCGTTGAGCCACAGGTGCCGAGCCTACATCAATACTTTTCAACTGTTTTTATCTCATAGCACACTCGAACCTATAGTCAAACTTTCATAGCACACTTATGTTGATCAAAAAGAGAGTAAAAGAAAAGAATACACCTTTATTTGTTTATTAACACAAACAAAATGCACCATCAGGACCAAAAAATAAAACCGTTTATTATAATTTGTAATAAAAAGACAACAATTAAAATTCTTAAGAACACTTTATATTTTTGTTTATAATTTCACATTTAATGAGATGTCTGAGTTCAACGTTTTTTAGAACAGCGTTCTCAACCTTTGGGTCACGACCCACAGGAACTGTATTAAAGGGCCTGCATTAGGAAGGTTGAGTACCACTGTTTTAGAATATCTTTTTTGGGCTTGGCACCTGTGGTTCAACAGGCTAAGGAGCCAGCCATGTACACCCGAGCTGGTGGGTTTGAATCCAGCACGGGCCCGCCAAACGACAATGACGGCTGCAACCAAAAAATGGCCAGGCATTGTGGCGGGCGCCTGTAGTCCCAGCTACTTGGGAGGCGGAGGCAGGAGACTCGCTTGAGCCCAGGAATTGGAAAAAAAAATAATAGAATATCTTTTTTGCAAGGTTGAAGTTTGGACAGGTACATTCTTAAATCTTCTTCCAAGGATTCTGGCTGTGACTGATTTTTGTTTTTAATAGTCTTCATTGCAGAAAAGCTTCTTTCACATAAATATGACATTGAGAACAGAAGTATTTCTATTGCTTTTTTTGGTAATATGTGGAAATTCACCCTTGAGAGATAACCAAAAGGTTGTAATATCTGCTGTTGAATATTTTAATCGCTATCCTCTGTTATTTATTTCTGTTAACTCTTTCTCTTCTGTAATATTTAAATTTGCAGACATACACGCACTTAAAGGGATTTCTCACCAAATCCACAGACAATATGTCAAGCGTAGGTATAGGAAAATATTTTTCAAAATTTATGTACAATAAATCTAAAGTATCTAAAATTTGTTCAATAAGATTTTTATCCAGGGGAAATCACTTTTATGGTTCCCCCCATGTGCATGGTATTTGGAAATAAATCTTTCTCTTATTAATCTACCCTAACTGTGAGTTGATCTTTTCAGCAAACCAACCAAGGGGAAAGGGCAAGTTTCCCTGAAACTCCAACAGTTTTGGCGTCACGAACAGGGATCCTCAAAACCAGACGGCTTTCCTGGAAGGCTGCAGCAGAAGGATTGGAACCCAACACCAGCCGGCATGTGCCAGGAGATTGTGTACATATCAAAGTTTTTAGAAGAAAACATGCACTGTCTCCCTACTGGGAAGGCCCTTATGAAGTACTGCTGACCACCTACACCGCCATAACAGTAAAGGAAAAGCCCTCCTGGATTCTCATGTGCCTCACCAAATTACACGGAGACAGCTGGAAGACGACCCTACAAGTAACCTGAAAGTAAGGCTTTCCAGGGCCAATCTCCAGGCCCCTGAAGCAGATGACTCCATGAAGTAGACAGCTATTCCCAAGAACACGGATCAAGAAACCACATTTAAATCTATATTTCTTACCTTTAAACCCCCCCATAGTTATTCTTGAACACTTTTTCCTGTAAGCATTCCTCTCCACTCTCAGAGGTTAACACATTGGAAGCTGAGTGAAGGTTGCCTCACTCTATCCCATTCTCTCTTCTTTCAAACTAGCCTTACTCTTACTAACCCTTACTATTTTTCCAGCAGGTCAAGCATAGACCTAGCACCCCTTTGCACCAGTCTTTCAAACCCTGGCCACACTAACTAATCAATCTGATTGCTGATTATGCCAAAATCTAGATCCTTCAAAGGAACCTGAATTCACTGTTAGCTCTGCTGATGTGAGTGTCTGGTGGAACCAATCTGGAAAAATGGACGAATGGTAAGATGTGGCATCCACAGCCAGAGAAGAAACAACTTCCAACTTTACCTGCTGCAGAAATAAGTGGACACAGAAAAACTGTGGAACTGTCTTTGTTCAGGTAAAATCTAGAAAAGAAATTTCTCCTCTTCCAGGTGATATCCTGGAACACTATTGTGATCAAACTCCATGGTTCAATTCCACAAATGGCATTCTTGCACCTCTCACAAATATCATAGATGCTGACCCTATCCTACATATTGACAATACATGTCAAATCACCATCTGATATGAACAGCCCATAGGCCAGGCCTGTGAAACTTGGAATTGTTCACTCTCTCCCTTTGTTAAACTGCCAGGCACTAAAAATTACATCTGGATAGACCAAAAATCTAGACTGACTCAATTAGGCAATAGCAGCAAACCACATAACTGGCAAAGCCATATGAAAGGGCTTTTATATCAAATATTCCTCAACCTACTCTGTTCCTACAAATTAACAGGAACACATGACAACTGGATATGTGAATGTGCCAGTGAGGAGGAGAAGACACAGCAAACTCCAGCCTGGAAGGTCACAGGTTCTAACCTGACTCTACCATAAATAACCCTGGTCTCCTTACCTTGTGTGGTAACAAGGTATACAAATGGTTCCCACCCAAATGGTCAGGGCACTGGTAGACTTGGTTATTTGTCACCCTCTGTTACCAAGTACTCCACTTTAAACACCAAATTACAAACTTTGGCTCTTTTGTTCATAAGGTTGTACCTTATAAGCATATGAAATGTTAACATTATAAAAAATCCCCTTGTGTATCATAACCCAAAGTTCTTTTCAATGCTCAGGATCATTTACCCAGCATTCAGAACTTATGAAATTGAAAGAGCAGTCATGAATCTCTCCATGGTAATAGAGCAAGAGCTCAACATCACCATGCAGACATTGGGTTCCCTTCAAACAGAAGTTAACAGCCTAGTATCTGTTGTAATTAAAAAACTCACATCCTGGATGCCTTGACAGCTCAACAAGGAGGAGCTTGTGCTGTTATTGGGGAAAAATGTTGTTTTTAAAGTAAATCAATCAGGACAAATGGAGATTGATCTACATCTCTTAAAGGACAAGATAAATATTCTTTATCAGATTAACAAAGCAAAATCATTTTCTTGGACTGACCTCTTCCCAAGACTGGGAGACTGGTTTAATGGGATGTGGGGAAATGGGCTCAGATCTGTTCTTTTCTGCTTATTCATTTTCATTCTAATTTATGTTCTTATATCTCTTTTCAAGCATCTTATTACTAAATTACTAACCTGCTCTCTTTCTCCAGTTACCAACTCAGCTCTTAATGTGTGAAACTTCTAGGGAAGTTCCAGAGGAGGGGAATGAAGGAGCTAAGGAAATTTCACCCCCAAATATGGTTCCTTAGTATAAGGATTATTTTGAATTGAAGGCTATTGATAATAAGGAACTCTGAATGAAAACTTTCCTCTCTCTATCTAAAATCTTAAAGGACTGCTAGACTCCTTATCACATGCTAATAGTCCTGGCCCTAAGGTCATTTGAAGCACAATACCTGTCTCTCAGGTTAATTTGCTATTCAATCTGTTTCCCTCCATCTATCACCCCACCCCCACTTTAGCAACCATTTACTACACCTATACTTTCTAGTTTCTCTCCCCCCTCCCTTCTAAAAGGCATCTTTAAAAGCCACTATCACTGGGACTTTGGAAAATCACTCTTGGGTTTCCCCTCATGCGCATGCTATTTGGAAATAAATTTTTCTTTTATTAATCTAAAATAAAGAAAAAGATTTTCATCCAATTTATACCTTTTCACTAGTTCAAACATTACTACTGCATTTTCTTTCTCTCTCTCTCTCTTTTTTTCTTTTTTTTGAGATAGAGTCTCACTTATTAAACCCTTGGTAGAGTGCTATAGCATCATAGCTCACAGCAACCTCCAGCTCTTGGGCTTAGGGGATTCTTTGCCTCAGCCTCCTGAGGAGCTGGAACTACAGGCGCCTGCCACAATTCCTGGCTATTTTTTTTGTTGCAGTTTTACTGGGGCTGGGTTTGAACCCGTCACCCTTGGTATATGCGGCCAGCGCCTTACCCATTGAGCCACAGGTGCATCCCTGCATTTTCTCTTTTAATCCTTTCCTTCCAGGCAGTAATTTTTCTCTGAAAGCATTACTTTTATCTGTAGATGTGAGAATATTTTCATGATTTCCCTGCATACTCTTAATAAGAGGATTCAAATGCTGAAATAAATCTGTGAAGAATGCAACTTTATTACACCAAACCTTGTTATAAACTTAAATCGCCAAATTTAGAATGTTGCACTTTTTAAAAGGTTGATAACTTCTTTTAATTCATAAATCCTTGACAGAAGTCTTCCTGGAGATAACCATTTCACTTCCGTATGCAGGAAGCTGCCTATGAGAAGCATCCACTGAGGAACATAATTCTGCAAATAATCTTGATTATAGTGGCCTGCTTTTTATGCGATTAATAATTTTAATAGTGTTGTGAAGGAACTTTTATAATTTAGACACTAATGATTTTGATGCTAGCACTTCTCTGTGTATAAAACTGTGTAAAAAGAATTTTTGCATTCTTTTTTTGCACAAGTGTAACAAATCCTTTTACACCTTTGGACATTGATGGGGCTCCATCTGTACAAATATTTATGCAGGAGTCCCAAGACAAGTCACTAGAACTAAAGTAATTATTGATAAAATCCAAAATATCTTGGCCTTTTGCTGTTGTTTGGAGTGGTTGATGAAATAAAAACTGTTCTGTGATTTCTTCTTTATATACAAATCTAATGAATGCTAAAAAGTTGGGGTTTACCAATGATATTAGTAGATTCATCCAACTGAATTGCAAACATGTACTTCTTTGAGGTGAGATATATTACTTGAAATTCTGTATTTTCAGATAAATCCTTAACATGTCGAAAAACTGTATTATCTGAAAGAATTTTTAAAATGTCCTTTTTGTATCTTCTCCAAACATTGTTTTACAATTGCACAGCAAGCTGATAAAATAACATTCTGCAATTATATGAGATTTCATTTTCCTAGCTACGATTTCTGCAACTGCATAACTCACTTCTTGTGCTTTATCTGATATTGTGGCATATTTGGTCCATAGTTTTTCAGTCTTACTGAGTGAAAGTCATTTGAAATATTCCACTGGCTTTTCAGACAAGTGGGAATGTCTGGATTGTAAATGTCTCTTTAATTAGAAGTTGAATCTAGGAACCACAGCTTCAATTGCTAATGTTTTGCCACAAATTACGCATGTGGAATGTGGTGGACTTCCTTTACTATGCATGAAACTGAGTGCTAAATAATCCTCATTATATTGATGACTCATTGTTTTTTGTTTTTAAATTTTATTTTATTTATTTATTTATTTTTGAGACAGAGTCTCACTGTGTCACCCTGGGTACAGTGCTGTGGAGTCACAGCTCATAGCAACCTGAACCTTTTGGGCTTAAGCGATTCTCTTGCCTCAGCCTGCCAAGTAGCTGGGACTATAGGTACCTGCCACAACACCTGGCCATCTTTTGGTTGGAGTTGCCATTGTTGTTTGGTGGGCCCAGGCTGGATTCGAACCCACCAGCTCTGGTGTATGTGGCTGGCACCCTAGCCCCTGAGCTACAGACGCTGAGCCGACAACTAATTGTTTTTAATTTAGTTGCCAAGTTACTTGATGAAGCAGTATTTGACACACTATTGTCATCTTTTAATTTTTTTCTTTACTAAAAATTCGTCCATTTTAATTGAATGCTATATAATACAAATAAAATATGCCAAATCAAAAATAATAGAAATAATAAAAATAAGTAAGTGAACAACTCATATTTTTGAACAAAAACACAAGTATTAATTAAACACACTGAGAATATTTTCAAAACTAGGCTTTGCAAGGTCTAATGTCTAAATACTTCACTATTTCATATCTAGACAGAACTGTATAAGACATTCAGTACAAGCTACACTTGCTTATTAGGTGCAACAAGGGATTGTTGAACCATAGTCTTTATTCACTTTGGATGATTTCAACACATCCTGGTGTTCGTTGGCAAATGCTTGTCAAGTTGCAATGTCTCTGCACACGTTGCAAAACTTCGTTTTTTAATGCTATATCCCACCCACTTTAGAAATAAGCTGGTATTTATTATAACAATAAAATGGTTATTTATTATAACAACAGTATACTTGTATGATCAATTTAAAGAGGTTTTAATTTTGATATGGACACTTACTGTGTTTTGAACTTCTTAAAAAATAATTTAATTAATGATCTTTAAAAATTTTCTTTTTTGGGGGATCACTTAGGGAAATTTATTTTTTATTTATTTTTATTAGATCGTAACTGTGTACATTACTGCATTTATGGGGTACAAGGCACGCCAGTGTGGGCAGCACACCACTTGAAAATCACTGATCTACATAAACAATCTGACAACACTGGCAACTTGGTAAAGTATAAAACGTACTGTAAAGTAAAAGATGCATTCTTAATAACATAAGGATAGGACCATATTCTTATTTATTTTTCACTGCATTACTTTTATACATGACAACAATCTTGATATCAATTTGTTGAATGAATTAATAGGGAATGCATTTTCTGACTTGGGAAAAAAATTCTAGCTAAGAGTTAAAATAATTAGCTGGAGATGTACAGATTAACCTATCCCTTTAATCAGTTTGGTAGTATGTTTTGGAGCCTCGTCACAATCATATATCCCTCTTTGCTTTGATTCAATAATCTCACTTGAGAGAATTATCCTAAGAGAATAATGTAAAATTAAAAGTTAAATCCACAAAGATGATTATTGCAACATTATCTATAATAATGAAGAAGCAATGCTCTAGTTTCTCTTCAGAATGAACACATCTTTTAAAAAATTTATTATTGGGGATTCATTGAGGGTACAAGAAACCATGTTACACTGATTGTATTTGTAGGTAAAGTCCCTCTTACAATCGTGTCCTGCCCCCAAAAGGTGTGGCACACACCAAGACCCCACCCCCTCGCTCCATTCCCCTCTCTGCTCTTCCTTTCCCTACCCCTCCCTTCTTCTTTCTGTCTCTGCTCCCCTTCCCCCCCATCATGTCATTAATTGTCCTCATATCAAAATTGAGTACGTAGGATTCATGCTTCTCCAAGAATGAACAAATATTAGTAATAAAAAAGCATCCAGCAATAGGTTGCTTATTTTAAAATTTGGATCAAAAACATAGCTTGGATCCTGAGTCTCCCAACCCTAGTCATGATCACCTTGGGGTAACTACTTAAACTATATGAGCTTTAATTTCCTTATCTATAAAATGAGAATAATAATAGTACTACTTTATAGGTTGCTGTGAGGATGGAATGAGCTATTAAACAAAAAGCTCTTAGAACTTTGGAATATTAAGCACTCATAAGTATGAAAAAGATTATATAACAAATGAGAAAATACTGGTGATAATTTTAAGTAAATAAAATGTTTGAAAATCATATTATAGTATATATATAATCTATGCACATGTAATTTATAAAAGCCACAAAATTATTCCTTGTCTATTTGACTATGTTAAATTATATATTAATATAGATAAGAATAGAAGAGAACATGGACAAATAAATTTAATAATTAACAGATGGACTTGTGGGTGATCTCTTCATTTTGGTAAATTGTTATTTTACTCAAGTTTATAACACAGAAGAAATCCTCTAAACACTTTTTAGCAAACTTAATAAAGAGAAGACTCAGAGTTCCCACCTCTTTGTCTTGAATGTTAGGGTCCGCGTTGTTCTCCATGAGCACTGCCATGCAGTTGATGTATCCTCCATACGCAGCACATTGCAAAGGGGTTCTTCCTGCATAATCTTGCACATTCGGGTTGATCTTATTTTCTATCAATATCTGACAAACATCAGCATTTCCTCCCAGGGCTGCCCAATGCAGAAGAGAATGTCCATCTTGGTCAACTAGATCTACCCTTGCCCCACCTGGAAAAGCAACAATATAATGAAAATGTCTAATATCAATAGCATTTATCAAAAAGGATAAATGTTTAAAAAATAGTCCCTTAAATGCTTTATTCTGATTGAAATGCTTCCACATACCTTGTCTGCTTCAGATTTTTATAATAAGTCTGTAAACTGGTGAGAGTAGGAACTACTCCCCTTTTACTACATTGCACAGGTATATGGCACACCGCCTAGGTGTGGGACACACCTACAAATTGAACTTTAACCTTACAAATGCAAACTACAGAATCTAACTGTACCCCCCCAATCTGAAATTTAAAACACAAAGAAAATACAAAGTGCTCAAGGGCAGTGAAACTACTCTATACTATAATGGTGGGTACATGTCACTGTACATGTACCAGAGAATGTGCAACATCAAGAGTGAAGTCCCCAAGAAAAGTCAAGGTGACCAGGCTGCAAAACATATCCCGATCCCATCTCTAAAAACTAGCCAGATATGGTGGTGTGTGCCTATAGTCCCAGCTCCTTGAGAGGCTGAGATGGGAGGACTGCTTAAGCCAGGAGTCTGAGATTGTAGTGAGCTATGATGATGCCACTGCAATCTAGCCTAGGCGACAGGGCAAGGGCCTGTCTCTAAAGAAAAAAAAACCGAACCCTAGTATAAACTATGGATTTGGGGTGATAAGGACTAGTGCACGCGTACAGTGAGGAAGGCTGTGCCTATATGCAGGGGTAGAGTGTGTATGGGAACTCTCTGTTCCATCTGCTCAGTGTTGCTGTGAAACCTAAAATTGCCCTAAAAAAATAAGATCAATTCAAAAATTCAAAAAACAATGAAACTGAGGATCAAGCAGGTGAAGTGAGTGTTCTAAAACCAACTCCCAACAAGTGGAGCTAGGAGTAGTTCTCAAGGTTCCTAATGCCTTTTATCCTTCTACCAGTGTAGCTTTTTGCCATATAAAGTTTTATTTCAAACAGACCATGCAAGAATTCCTACCTTTTAAGAGTGACTTATCAGAGGTAGTCTCAGTTGCTAACCTTTAATGAGTGTCTGAATCACATCTTTGTGTCCCATCTCGCAGGCTCGGAAAAGTGGAGTATGTTTCATGACGTCAGTAGCGTCGACTTGAGCATTATTTTCCAATAGTAACTTCACTGTGCTCACATGGCCAGAAAGGGCAGCAGCATGTAGAGCTAAAAAGGAAGCAAAGGGAAATGATGAAACTCCTTAGCTACTTACCCGTTTTATGATCCTAACTACATATCTTTTCCTCGCTTGACTTCCTCATTATTTGGGCTAAATGCAACCTCAATCTTAAATCTCTCATTTATTTTTCACTTTGGTAGGTTTCTACCTTCCTTCCTACTCATATGACATTCTTGCTATTTTCTTCCTTTCCATCCTGTTGGTGTCAGTTACTGTTTAATATCTTTTTCTCTTTCAAGAGAGCAAGAGAACTAACAATGACAGAGAGAAATGACTGAAACGGTGCTGCCCAACAACTCACTCACTAAGCATGTGCTGCCACAGGGCGTGTAACTGGAGATGCCAGTGCACTGTCCCTCCCCTTAGTTACACAAGGCACTCCCTTAGTCAGGATTTGTACTCCCTGGTACTGAAAGCACACACATCTTCCTGCATTGAGTGCATTTTCATCCAAAATGTAAGCAAGCTACTTCCTCAGGGCTCAATTTAAGAAATAGCAATTCAAACAAAAACAAAAACAAAAACAAACAAACAACCCCCCCCCACCAGCAGTTCATCTCAACATTGGAGAGAAAACAGAGAGATGAAATATGGCCTCCTCTCTGGTGCCTTCCCAAAGGGTTTCAAACAGTAATTGTGACTACATGTGTCTTAGCCCATGTTACTTGGCTGTAGTGTCTGACTTACACATCACCCTTTAGGTTTAAAGGAACCACGATAACACATTTGAGGCCTGAGCCAGCTCTAAAGCATTATGACTCCATAATGCCTACAACAGTGTATTTTTCATAAAGAGTGATCCATAGAGCAAAGCTGGGTACCTATAAAAAGGCAAAATTTGGAGCTGGGTACTAGGATGATGCTGGGAGTTTATCAGGGAACCAAATACATACAGTTACATTATAGTAGGGTAGCAAGCAAAACAAAATAAACCAAAACAACCCCCAATCAATAAGATATTGGATAGTGATGGATGGTATAACTAAAATAATAAAAGGTATTTTGATATGTAGAGTGGCTGGGGGATTACTTTTGATTGGGTGATTAGGGAAAGCTTTCAGGGGAGCTGACATTTAAATTTGCAATGGTTCTCGCCTGTAATCCTAGCACTTTGGGAGGCCAAGGTGGGAGGACTGCTTAAGGCCAGGAGTTCAAGACCAGCCTGGGCAACTTAGCAAGACCCCCATCTCTAAAAAAATAGAAAAAGTAGCCAGGCAAGGTAGCACACACCTATAATCCCAGCTACTTGGGAGGCTGAGGCAAGAGGATTGCTTGAGCCCAGGAATTGGAGGCTACAGTGAGCTATGATGATGCCATTGCACTCTAGCTTGGGTAACACAGTAAGACCCTGTCTCAAATAAATAAATAGATAGATTTGGCTCAGTGCCCGTAGCATAGTGGTCATAGCGCCAGACACATACACCCAGGCTGGCACGTTCAAACCTGGCCAGGGCCAGCTAAACAATGACAACTGCAACAAGAACAAAAAATAGCCAGATGTTGTGGTGGACACCTGTGGTCCCAGCTACTTCGGAGGCTGAGGCAAGAGAATTGGTTAAGCCCAAGAGTTTGAGGTTGCTGTGCGCTATGACACCACAGTACTCTACCGAGGACTCTGTCTCCAAAAAAAAAAAAAAAAGATAGATAAATAAATAAAACCTTAATCATTAAAAAAATGAGAGTGCATTCTGCACAAAGGGAACAGGATAGGACAGGAATGACTTTGTATGTTTAGGGAAGGCCTTGAGAGCCAGAGCCCAGTAAGTGAGAGTGAGATAAGCCAGAAAGGTAAAAAAAAGAGAGATCACAAATGGCCACATAGGTCACAGTGAAGGAAGATACTGTGTTGCCCAGGCTGGGGTAAGGTGGTATAATCACAGTTCACCACAGCCTCAAACTCCTGAGTTCAAGAAGTCTTCCTACTGAGTAGTTGGGATTATAGTATGTGCCATCATTATGTCCGCCTAAGTTTTTTAATTTTTAATTTTGTAGACATGGGGTCCTGCCATTACTCAGACAGGTCTTGAATTTCTGGGGTCAAGCAATCCTCACTTCTCAGCTCACAAAGTGCTGAGATTACAGGTGTGAGCTACCATGTCTGGCTGAAGGACTTCAAATAGGGGAGTGATTAGTGTTTGATTTATGCTTTAAACCGATTGCTCTAGCTCAGTGGTTCTCAACCTTCCTAATGCTGTGGCCCTTTAATACAGTACCTCATGTTGTGGTGACCTCCAACCATAAAATGATTTTCGTTGCTACTTCATAACTGTAATTTTGCTGCTGTTATGAATTGTAATGTAAATATCTGATATGCTGGGAGACCCCCAAAGGGGTCGCGACCCACAGGTTGAGAACCGCCGCTCTAGCTGTTCTGAGGCGAATGCACGGTAGTAGAATAGACTATAAGCAGGGAGACCAGCTAACACTATCGCAGTAAGACTAAGTGAAAAATGATGGTGGCTTGAACTCTAGGGTGGCGGGAGTAGAGATGGAGAGTATGTTTTGGAGGTGGAGTCAAGAGGAATTGCTTACAGGATTTGAAACAGTATCTCTGCGTGGTCTGGGAATCTGCCTTTGAACAAACATCCCTAGAAATTCTTAGACATTCCTGAGTTTGAGAACCATCAACCTAAATGACTGAACGTTGTTTTGCCCCAGAGAAGACTCAGATGGATGCGAGCAACGTTAAGTATCTGCAGTGCTACCATGTGGAAGAGAGCAAAGAGTGGAACGCTCAGTTTGATAAATTTGGGTCAGTATGAGGAAGAACATTCTAATAGAAAGTTAGGTTAAGATGGAAGTAGTGAATTTGCTATATTAGAACTTCGCAATCAAAGGCTAAAGGACCATTGGTGAGAAATGTTAGAAGGCAGACGAAAGTATGGTATATTATCTGTGATAATTCAGTGACTTTTACATTTTAAAAGCATAAGAACCATTTTTTATAAGCCAAATGAAATTTTATAAACACTTAACATATAAAACAAGTAAAAGTTAAGTGGCTCTGACTGAATTAGAGGTGAAGGGTTATTCACTGTCCACTCTCAGCACTACTTCAGGGACGTCTATAGAAATCTGTTGTTCTGGGGAATACAGTTGAGAAAACCCTGGGCTATGTTTAATTTTAAGGTAACTTCTAATTTTGAAATGGTATAATTCTGCAAGGGGGCATCAAGTACAAAATAGAAACTCTATAGACAAATAATATTAATGTCAAGTTAAAAAAAGCAGACAAAATTTCAACTATGTAGAAGATAGGATGATCACATTAAAGTTAAAGCCTTTACCATAAAATCAAATTGCTTAAAAACTCGTTATTTTAAAAAAACTTGAAGAATGTGGTGGTCTCAGTATAGGGAGGGAGATTATAAAGTAGAGCAAGTTCCCTTCACTTTCTCCTCAGCATGTTTCTATAAGTTCCCTTCGCTTTGTCCCCAGTATGTTTCTACAAATGAAACACCACAGTGTTGAGAAGCTCCTCACTGAGTTTTTATTTTGTTCATTGTACTGGTGTGTGATTTTTCCTTCTCCTTCTGATGTGTAATTAGGATATGGTCCTTAAGGGAGAGATGTCCTGGTGGATACTGAAGGCTAAAACAACTCTTATTAGCCAACACATGGGTAAAGACCTCTCTTATCAGAGAAAGAGATTAAAAGCAATGTGTAGTAAGAGGTTGATGCAAGGCTGACTTGAAGCTTTGAAGCTTCTGGAGTCATGGGAGGTTATCTCTAAAATTGGTTAAGTCAGGATGCAGTAAGGCTATTGAAACCTGAGAAAAAAGCATAGTAAATAAGACTGGTGAGAACACACTTACACATGTACATTCCTTAAAATATAATTCTAAATTTTTGAAAGCATAATTAATAACTACAAAATATACATAGTGTTAAGTACAGTTATTATTACACAAACATAAATGATTAGAAGAGTTACCATAATCAGTTCTTAGGAGCAACCAGGGTTTTAAACCAAATGCCACAATTTACTTGGTAGAAACATATGCTAATTTTAGCCATAATACTTGAAAGAGATAAACCCTTTGCAGTGATATCCTGCCAAACCCAAACTTAAAAACTTAAGATTAGGATCAAACACTATTAGATTAGGAACAATGATCTCAAGTTATTGTTTTACAAGCTTTATAGCACCATCTGTATTTTGGAACTTGAGTGAAAGCAAAACATATCTGACTACCAGTTCTCACCTGTACCTCCGTATTTGTCTGCCATGTTAATATCAATGTCAGATTTTAAACTCAGCATAATCCGAAGGACATCATCACTGCCTTTCCCAGCTGCCCACATAAAGGATGTTCTTCCTTCAAGGTCTGGATCATCTTTCACTGAAGGATGTTTTAAAAATACTTTAACTGTTTCCTGTAAGAAAACTTGATTTAAAAATTGAGATAAAAGAGTAACATTTTCTCTGGTAACAAAGACAGAGTCTTCTTGCTCTGTTGCCCCAGGCTAGAGTGCTATGGACTCAGCGCAGCTCACAGCACCCCCAAACTTCTGAGCTCAAGCAATCCTTCTGCCTCAGCCTCCTGAGCTGGGACTATAGGAGCACACCACCATGCCCAGGTAATTTTTCTATTTTTATTAGAAATGGGGTTTTGCTCCTGAGTTCAAGGCATCCTCCTGCCTTGGCCTTCTAGAATGCTAGGATTACAAGTGTGAGACACCTTGTGCGGCCACAAAGCCACTATTTTATTTGAAATCCACTAAAAAGCAAAGTATTTTCTCCCTGCTTTTGAGTCAAATAAAATTATTTGTTGTGAATGATAAAAACTATAATTTCCATAAAAAATAACAATCCTCTGCCCTTATACAGGGTTGACATAAAGTTTGCATGCAATTTAAAGTTACAACTATTGGGTGATACCTGTGGCTCAAAGGAGTAGGGTGCCGACCCCATATACCAGAAGTGGTGGGTTCAAACCGAGCCCGGGCCAAAAACTGCAAAAACATCATCATAATAATAAACTTACAATTATTTTAGTATCTATAACACTTCAAAAATGTAACCTAACTCCCCTATTAAATACCTTTAAAATTGAAAATAATTATCTTCAATCAAGGTTGAAAACTCTGCAGGTCACCATTAGGGAGATGAAGACTCAGAAGTATTCAGTGTTTTACTTATTTATTCATGACCAAAATTAAAGTATACTTTTTCTTAGGCATTTTACATGCACAGACTCATATATTATGGCACGTCTCCAGAGAAAGTTTTTTTTTTTTTTGAGAAAGAGTCTCACTATGTCGCCCTTAGTAGGGTGACTATGTTGCTGTGGCATCACAGCAACCTCAAACTCTTGGACTCAAGCGATCCTCTTGCCTCAGCCTCCTGAGTAGCTGGGACTACAGACACCTGCCATAATGCCTGGCTAGTTTTTCTGTTGCAGTTGTCATTGTTGTTTAGCTGGCCAGGGCTGAGTTTGAACCTGCTGCCTCGGTGCGTGTGGCTGGAGCCGTAACCACTGTGCTATAGGCACCAAGCCCAGAGAAAGTTTTTAAAAATGGTTAATGCATTTATTGCATATTGACTGGTGGTCACTGAGAAATGTGGTGTTTGAATTGTTTAAACAAATATTTGTTCAGTGATTCCTATATTCAAGCTCCTACTTTTATGGACTCACATACAATTTAGGACCCCTGACAATTTTATTTGGGGTTAATATTTCAGCACTTTAAACTGCCTCTTTCATCAGGTCTCAGATTCATACAAACTTTTAGGAAGATCACAGAAACCTCTGCTTGAATGGAGGTACAAGAGTTTTAAGTATGTTGACTCTCAGCTTTTTACAACGAGAAGAATTTAAGGCTCATCTGATTCAGTCCTTCATTTTACAGATGAAGAAATTTAGGTAGTATATTGGTGGCAGATAAAGGAACAGACCTCAGGGCTAACTCACAGAACCCCTTTCCAAATAGTCTTAGGACTATTTGTTTGGTTGCTTAGGTATACAGTTTAGTGTTCCTAAGGTCTCATGCATATGCTCCTTTGGTATATTTGAATAAAGAACTAAATTTTAAAAGTTCAATTCTTTATTTTTTCAACTAATTTATAAACATTTCTTTGTTGAGTATGTTTCTTCTTAATGATGAATGTTTGCAGGATTTATTTTTGTGTGTGTATATGCTTCAAACAGAGTTATAACCTCTTGTTAGAAAATTTTCATAATTATTAAAATCAACTCTAGAATTGGCTTGTTATCCAAAAAAAATATTTATTTGAATAAACATCCATAATATTGTACCATTCTTTCTTACTTCCCTTACCATAATTATTTTATTATTGGTATCTGTGTACATATTAAATTTGGAGTCTAGGACTTGGTTCAAGGTCATGGACAAGTCATTTAATCTTTTGGAACACCGGTTATTTTTTTTACTCTATAAACATAGGATAACACTACTTAAAGTCTTGTATGGAATTACGGATTGGGTTCTGATTTCCGTAGATTGACTAGACTAGGTCAATTGAATTTCTTATCTGTTTGTGACAAGAAAGAGATTTTCCCCAAAATACTATTCAGTATTTTTCTGAAAATTTGGGAGACAATAGAAGATAATGGTTTGCCAAGCCACTAGGTGATAAATTGAATACATTTCTAGGGATGCCAAGAAGGACAGATGATAGCTATACTTGTTCTGAATACCAGAGTATGAGAGTGTGAAAATAAGATATTTTAGCAATCTGAGTATTCAATAGAGCATTTGGAGAGGTCAGGGAGATGAAATTATACTGTGCTGATGATAATATTATAATTTAACGAAACCCAGGGTTTCTTTGTGCACACCCACATAGATGGCAGCAGAATCTGCATTAACGTGTGCCTCACTGGATGGATCTCGGGATCTTGGTGGCCCCTCGCACTCAGGAAGCTGACGTAGCCTAGACACTACCATGGTGCTATGCGGATTAAGAAAGTGCCTTGTAAACTATAAAGGGCTGTGAAGAAAGAGCTATTAATATTCAGTATTTTTTGAAATAATAATTCATTTCTGCATTCTCACATGTAGAATAATAATACACATAATTATTGGCACCAGTAATAATAAGAACACATTCTGTTTCTTGAGTACCTGTTCTATGCCAAGGTGTATGGCATAAATACATATGGTCAAATTTTTCTCTTATCTTTACAATAATCCTAAAAGAAAAGGTATAATTATCCTCATTTTACATATGAAGAAACTAAGACTGAGGTTATGAAACTTGTGTAAGGTCATACAGCTTAGCAAATTGTATAGACAGGATTCTAGCCAAGCTTCTTGCTGAACACTAAGATGTCCTTTGTGCTATAAAAGTAACAAAAAGATGAAGTACTATTACAACAAAATAAAATGTTACCCTGAACCTTAAAAGCTGTATCAAACTCCATAAATGACTAACAACTTTACAAAAACTCAGACTGTCACTTACACAACAGAGCTAACAGCATGAACAACTGGTAAACCATAACTGTTACACAAATACAAGCAAAGGAGTGTATGTGAAGCCGGTGAAATCTGAATAAGGTGAGTGGATTTTACCAATGTCAATTTTCTGTTTATGATATTGCACCAGATGTTACCATTCAGGTAAACTAGATGAAGGGTACATGGGATCTTACTGTGTTATTCCTTACAACTTCATATTAATCCATAATTATATAAAAAAAAAACAACAACAAGTAAAAGGGGAACTGCCTATTTCACTTACAGCGAAGTTACTCTGAGCTGCATAGTGCAAGGGTGTTGCCCCCTGGCTGTCAGACGGGATAGTTCCAGACTTATTTCTTTCTAAAAGGAGATGGACAATCTGTGCATGGCCTGAAAAAGACACACACACAAAGGTAGTTATCACATACAAGTAAGTTCATTAATTTATAATCTACTGCAATGAAAGAAAAAAAATCACTAGCGTAATGCAGCATTCAAAATGGTTTCTGTACCACAACCCTCCCTCCACACAGCCTCTTCTAGCTTTTTACTAACATAATAATAAAGGGTAGAACAAAGGTGAAAGGAAATGACATTAATTATAATTTTCAGATGGAGAAAAAACTATAACATGTAGGTACCCCCTCACTGCGTTTCCTGGCTTTGCTTTACAAAACTGCCTGTGACAAAGGAGGGAAGGTGCTCCAGAGCTCAGCCCTCCTGGCCGACCCTGTCCCTGGTCTGGACTCAAGTTTCCATTGATCAAATGACCAGAACTGCGTGGCTGTTCTCCTATACAGTACAACACCTTTTATCTCGGAGGCTTATCTCCATCCCCTCTAATCTCCCTCTTTTACCATGTAGGCAATGATTTCAAATTCCAGAAAACGAGTGGGCAAGGTAGTGGTGAGGACTTCTCTGCAGTGCATTCTGGAGGATGTGGTCTCCACGGTAAGGAAATGTAGAAAAAAATCAAAGAATGAGCAAATCTGGTAATGGTCCACGTAGGAAACCTGAAATGCTGTACACTCTGCAGCTTCAGTCTATTGGAGAAGCCGGCAATGGAGAAGAGAAGTCATGTTAGGAGAGCCCAGCTGCAGCGCATTGGGGACAGGCCGAGAGTGTAATTTGAGTGGGGGCCATGCTCACCGACCCGCTTTCTCCGTGGTTTAAGGTGGAACTCTCTATGACTCAAAAGTAGGATGAAAGACAATCTATGCCACACAGGTAAGGTAAATGTATTTCACCTTGCTTGAGGAAAAACGAGAAAAATTCAGTAAAGACTGTACATAGACATGCTCTTGGACAGGGTAAAAGGAATACCAAAGGGAAGAAAAAGAGCATACCTCTGAAAATGATCTAGAGAACAATCCAGAGGAAAATGTCGGGAAACTGGCATCCTTAGCTTAGTGCAAAAGGAGATGGCATCTATGAACCAGAGACAGAACAGCCTAAGAAAAAAACAGACTGAAATGAAAAGGTAGTGGAAGGGAACAAAAAGGAAATCAGATGAGATAAAAAGAAATATGAATAGGAGAGGGAAATAAAAATGCAATTTAAAAGATAATCTATATAGGAGGTAGAAAGAAACAGAACTTAAAGAACCAAAGTCGATTTGGTGATGTGTAATTTGGTGATTATTCTGACAAATATGTCCAGAACCCAGAGGAAAAGGAAAAAGGAATGAAACTACATATTGCAATGAAGTCTAAATAATAATTATGAATCTGACTATAAAACTAAATACAAATATTAAAATCACTTTCAAAATAGACAAAATTAAAAAACTAAAATCAAGATTATAAATAACTTGGGGGGAGACATCAGATTATATTAATGAATACTGAACGAGGGATGAGTACAAGTGTGTTAAATCCTTTATCTTACATAGGTGGGAATAAATAGTTGCTGTTTTGCCCTTGGCAGTGACTGAGGCTTAAAAATTTTTTAATAAATTTAAAAGTAACCGGCTTGGTGCCTGTAGCACAGTGGTTATGGCATTAGACACACACACCAAGTGTGGCAGATTAGAGCCTGGCCCGGACCTGCTGAAACAACAATGACAACTGCAACAAAGAATAGCCAGGTGTTGTGGTAGGCACCTGTACTCCCAGCTACTTGGGAGGCTGACGCAAGAGAATCACTTAAGCCCAAAAGTTTGAGGTTGCTGTGAGCTGTGATGTCACCACACACTACCAAGGGCAACATAGTGAGACTCTGTCTCAAAAAAAAAAAAAAAAAAAATTAAAAGTAACCACCAACAGAACATAAAAACCCTCCTAAAAATATCAGGCAATTCAAAACTAAGTAATAACAAACCTATTCCATATGCCAAACAAAGAAAACAGGGAGAAAACCAAAACAATTAAGAAGAAACTTGAAAACACTAATCAAAGAGAACAGAATAGCAAAAACAAACAAAGACTAAATTATTCAGCTTTTAAAAATGACTATTAATGGATAAAACTCCTTTGCTAAAGTAGAAAGACTATTCAGACTGCCCCCCCATCACAAAATCTGACACACACACATATAAAATACACATACACGCTCTCTCATCTAAAATAATGATTCCGAAAATGCGTATCAGGAAAATATAAAGAAAAAAAATCACTGCATTAGCACAAACATAAAATTAAAGCCCTCCTACCTCAAAATAAAGACTTGAATGTGAAAAGAGGATAGTGTTTCGTTTACATGCCATCAGTCAAAGTGCATTACTTTTATAGCAAATCTTAAAAATTAGAACATGATGTCGAGCCCAGGCATGGTGACTCATGCCTAATACCCTAGCACTCTGGGAGGCTGAGGCAGGAGGATTGCTTGAGCTCAGGAGTTCAAAAGCAGCCCGAACACAAAAGAGATACCTGTCTCTACCAAAAATAGAAAAAATTAGCCAGGCATGGTGGTGTGCTCTTATAGTCCCAGCTACCTAGGAGGCTGAGGCAAGAGGATCTTTTGAGGCCAGGAGTTTGAGGCTGCAGTGAGCCATGATGCCACCACTGCACTCTACCCAGACAGAGTGAGACCCTGTCTCAAAAGAATCAAAACTGTAAAACAAAACATGATGTTGAAATTAAAACTAACAATAGAATAAATTTATGTGACTAGAATGTAATTGAGTTTATAAAATAATATAACATATCAATTAAAAAATGGAAATAATTAAATAGGAGGTGGGAGCCAACAGGGGAAGAGAAAGCACAGAAACGTTCCCACAGCCATGCAGGTCCTTCTACTGCTGACCCTTTGTGTCACATACAACTCACCGAGTAAAGCTGCCCAGTGAAGTGGGGTTCGAAACAAGTTATCATAAGATGTAATATTGCAGCTTTCATACGAGGTTAAGACGTCCACCACTGTCACATTCCCGTCAGCAACTGCGAAGTGGAGAGGTGTCCGCCCCTCGTAGTCTTGCCAGTTCAGTAAAGACTCTGTCGGAGCAGCATCCTGTTTTTAAGGAACCGGAGACTTCAGACACACATGAATCCTCAATGAAGTACATTTGGCTAAGTATCAACTAAGCGACTTTCTAAACAAAACATCTACATCTCTCACAGCACAAGTGATAAATCCAGGGAAAAGTGTATAGTCTAAATCTTTAAAAAACTTTTTATATTTAATTGTAAATAGTACAGAAAAGAATATAATAACCACCACTTGCTATCTAAAGGTATCAACATTTTGCCTAAATGCTTCTGTTTCTGTTATGGATTAGCTAGAGCTGTATGTTTTGTACTTATGTATGTAGGTACCTATAAACAATACATAAATTTCATATATGTGTTTTTACTATTTATAGTTTGCCAACACACATGTATGTCCTTTGGCAGCTTTTTCTTTCAACCCTATATTTTGGGTATCTACATTGTTACTGGTTTTGTTGTTGAAGTGCGTTAATAAACGATAATTTATTTATTTTTATTTATTTTATTTTTTTTGAGACAGAGCCTCAAGCTGTCACCCTGAATAGAGTGCTATGGCATCACAGCTCACAGCAACCTCCAATTCCTGGGCTCAAGCGAGTCTCTTGCCTCTGCCTCCCAAGTCGCTGGGACTACAGGCGCCCGCCACAACGCCCAGCCATTTTTTGGTTGCAGCCGTCATTGTTGTTTGGCGGGTCCGGGGGCTGGATTCGAACCCACCAGCTCAGGTGTACGTGACTGGCGCCTTAGCCTGTTGAGCCACAGGCGCCGAGCCATAATTTAAAATTTTTAATAGAACTGGTTAACATAGCCTTCAGGCATTTTCTTAGTTATTGTGTTCAGACATTTATATTCTGCCTTTAGTAAGTTTCACCTGTACCATTTTCTAATATAGCCACCAGAGGGCAGTATGGACTTGCTTTTGATACTGATGCCCCCCCAACTGAATAGTTTCCAAAGCTGGCCTTCAGGACAAGTTGCTAAAGTGAGAGAATCACTTTCTAAAATATTAATTTGATTATATCCTCACTCTCATTTCTAAGCAAATGAAAATCCACTCCAGGGACAAATATAAGGTAATCCATTGAATGGAAGGTGCACCTTACAACATTTGCAGACACATAGTCCTATCCCCTTTCTGCAACCATCTATCAACATCACTCTACATAAAAGATCTGTGGACAATTCGATATGATGTATTAGGGATAATTTTCAATCCTGTCATTTCTTCCTTGTGTTGTGAATCAGTAGGAAGTGGTTGGCTGGCAAGATAGTTGAAATGTGACTGAAAGGAAGAAAGACCTAAAAAAAGCAAATTGGTCACAGGGGCCAGTGAATTTCTTACAAAGTGGGAATCTGATCCCTATAGCCAAGATCTAGAGTGCATCGCTACCAAACCCAGAGCACAGAGATATCTTTCCCCCTTCAGGAACGTTGCTAAGAGCATTACACCAGAATAATAAAAAGTGGTTACAGAATGTTGAGAGAGAGATAGGGTCATGATTTTAATTACCATGTTCTCTGCCTACAATAGTTCGTCACTCATTACTTTCTGAAAAGCCTTAGTCACACTCACAGAAAAGCGACCTGGGAGCAGAGTCTGGGCTCTATACCTTTGTTCTGTCTATGTACCAGGCCCCCAGCCAAGCACCTGTCAAATATAGTTCAATAAACCCACCTGGGACATAAGATCTGACAGATTGGGAAATAGTATTTAAAATGGGGGTCTCCTAGAATACCTTGGATATAGTTCACCATAACCATGAGCTTTGATCACGGGGCATGGTGTTTGAACCTAATTGTTTTCTCACAGCTTCTGCCAGCATGGAGCTACCTGGTCACAGGTATTTCCAAGAATCCCCTGATTTGAATTCTCCTGCTCCCTTTGTCCTCCCTCATTGTCCTACTGTGTGATTCTTCACTCTACAACTCAGGGGCATTTCAGTCCCCTTGGGTATCTCACTTTGTCTTCATCCTCTGGCTCACCTGCCATCATGTATGTCTGGTCCTAGACCAGTGTCATCCCAACCACACTTAGGAGACACCCCAGTGCACTGAGCCTGAGAGGCCACACTATTCATGGTAACCCCTCACCCAACTGTTTGAGCCGGATGCCGTCCCCAACCCGTAAAACTGTCAGGATGCAGACCGCTATACATTCTCTCTCTGGATATGTCTTGTCCAGGTCTCAGGTCCCCAAGCACCTTGGATTATCACTGTCGGTATGAGTAGAGGGAGCATCTCACCAGTAACCTCTCAGCAGTATTCTGTCAGGCTTAGACCCTGCAGTGGCTTCTCCTGAGGTGATTTATAGTACTGATACTTCACAGGTTTGGAGACTGCTATGCAATAATGTTGGTGTACTGTGTCCTACTCTTACAGCTTTCATGCTCTCTAATGATGTTAAATCCCTTCCCCAATCCCTTATGGCAAACATGTTTCTTTTCATGTGTCTCCTGTATACAACTCTTCCAGCATCTCCACCAGGGGATAGTGGTTTCAGAAATTCTACAAATGTGGAGAAGATCTCATGCCATCTTACCTTGAAAATGATTCCTTACTTTTGACAAATTACTGCAACATGCCATTATTTATTGCTTTTTTGTTAAGGAAGGAGAAAATTTGTCTACCAAATAAAGTCTGGTGTTCTCATACAAAAAAGGAATATTCTGAACAATGTGAATGTTCCTCCTATTCTATATATTTTCTTCCATTTGTGCTTATAATGTTATCATTTAAAAATATGAGACTTAATGTAAAGTTAATTCTGCTTTCTAGGAGTAGGTAGGATGAGAAAGTTCTATCATTAGTTTGTTTCCTTTTCCAAATACTTGCTAAGCCAAGAGGAACCTTAGAAATCAGTAGATTAAATCTTTGCATTTAACTGGTGAAGTAGTCAAGACCCAGACAGAGGAAGTGTCTTCCCTTGTGTTGTTCATGTCATGGGCCCTTCCACCTACACAGAGAAAATGGACAATGACTATTAATTCCATATCTTATCTCTAGATCCTAACTTAGCGATTCTAAACAGGAGGTGCCCCATACGTGGTGTTAGACAGTGCCCAATTCCATTTATCATTTAACTAATGTCATCAGGCTCATATGGAGAGGCTTCACAGAAGCCGCATATCACATGTAGGAAGTGAATAAAATTATAGATGAAACAAGAAGATGGTAAGACGTAGCATGAAGTACAACTGAAAAAAGCCTGAGGTCCTGCCATGTGATGTTGCAAATATCCCTTTTCTCCTTGGTCTCATCTCCCTGCCTGCAGCATTAAGAAAGAGGGTTAAAATGTCACAAATTCTGATCCTGTCCTCCTCCAAAAAACCTTCCAGTGGTCAAGTGCCACAACTTAGCCTACGTGGTGGGAGGCTCCTCTCTTTGCTACTCCCGGTGACCCTACCTCCTGGTGCAAAGATTCTTGTGCTGTCTGCTGCCCTAGAGTGTGGTCAGGACTTGCTGTCTCAATTCTACCCAAGAGAATATGACCAAAGACTTGAGATGTCACCTTCAAGATTCGATTGTAAAGTGACACCGCCTGGAGTCCTGGGGTCTCACTTCTCTCTTCCCATTTCTCTCATCTCTCTCCCTCTCTCTCTGTCTCAGATCCTTGGCTCTGGGGAAGAAGCTGATATGTTAGGACCTGGGCCATAGAGAGATTCCTAAGTCCTAGCATGCAGCCAGGACAAAGGACATCAGAGAACTGAAGCCCTTAGTCCCCATCCAATCCTGCCCATAACCATGTTAGTCAGCTTCGACATGGGTCCCACCTGGCTTGAGCCTCAGCTGAGAGAGCTGTGCAGGCCTCCTTGGAGACATCCTGGCTGACTCATCCAGTGGAACTGGATTCCGGGGCCACAGAAGCTAGGAGCTACCATTTGTTGTTGCAGACTGGTAAATTTTGGGTAATATCACAGGCAATAGGTCATTCCCATCATAAGCCAAGCCCTTACTCCATCCTGCCTTTGTTTTACCTTTGCTTGCCCCCCTTCCAGCTCTCTCCAGCCACACTGGTTGCTGTTCCCCCTACTCTCTGGCCAGCCTCACTTCTGCCTGGATTGTGTAGTGGAGAGTAAATTCCCCAAAACAATGTTCCCAGCCTTTTGCAGGGCTGTTTCCCACTGTTGTGCTGGCTCACACTTGTCATTCTGCTCACAGCACAGATGTCTCCTCAGTGATACACCCATCCCCTTAACTGGCTGCATCCCTGCCCTCCCAGGATTATGTTTTGTGTCATGGTAAGACTTGCTCCTCTCCTCTGCTTACATTTGTCTTTAGGCATCTGTCCCTGTTGCCCTCCAGACTGTGAGCTCCTGGAGGGCAGGGACCATGTTAGTCCATTCACTGATGCATCCAGGCCTTCCTTAGCCTGGAACGACATAAGTGTTCTGGAAACATTTTCCACAGGGAAGAATGAATGACAGGCTGTGGGAGCAGCTGCTTCCAACCTTCTTTCCTATGCCATCTCAGGCTGAGGGGGTGGGTGCTCATCCATGGGAGTGAGGCCCAGTTGGTGGGAAAGGAATGGACAGAAGGACCCCTGAGTGAGCCCTCCCTGGCTCCAGTTGCTCTGGCAGAGCATCGTGTGCTGACCTGTGTAGCATTGCTCCAACATGAGGAAGAGTTTCACACACAACAGCTTTATTAGTGTGACTTGAAGGGACCAACTCTCTGTGGATTCAGGTAGCAAAGCAGCAGGGCAAGTGGGATCTGGGACATTGAGAGGGACTCAGAAACTTTCCTTGCCTCCCTTTGCTAGACTGACTTATGGGTCCAGGTTGCACTCAGGCTACCCCACTGCTGTCACGTCAATGACTCTGGCCCCAATGCTAAGCAATGATCCCGAGGCTCTGAAAAGGTTGCCTTTGCAACTCTCCAAGGATGAGAGTCCAGTTCTCTGTCACGTTCTGGATTGTCTTAAGACTCACTTCCTCCAAACCAAAAATCTCTGTTCAAAAGACATTCAAGGATCAGAAAGAATTTTCCTTGGAGCACAAAGCTGAGCAGTCATCTATCGAGATGTTGAGGCACCAGACACTTTCTGAGGTGGTGAGTGCCGTGGGGTGCCCAGCTCATAGCAGCATAATATATAGGGAAGGAAACAAAAGCCATCTCCCCTGGAGCCCTTTTTATGTTATAGGAGCTTGTCCCAGTGGAAGGTGTCAAGAGCAGAGCCCTGTGTATGACTCCAGCTCTTCATAGAGCTGCCCAAGCGCAGCATCCTGGCAACACACTCTCCCAGGCAGGAGCCCTCGTCATAGTACTCAGGGACCGTTTGCTCCTGTCCCACTGTAGAACTGCCTCCAGTCTCTCTCTTCCTTCCCCTTATCACTTCCCAGAGTCTTCATTTCCTCTAGCCCTATGGTCCCACCTGTGACATAAGTGTGTGTGCATGTGTATGCATTTATGTGTGTGTATGCAGAGAGAGAGCGAGAGAGAGAGAGTAAGGATGCTGAGAAATAGTGGCCCCACTTAGTTTCACTGGGAGGAAGGTGTTTTGGGGTCCACATGACCTGTACTCTTAAAATAATTATTTCCCTTCAGGTCATCCTCATGGATTTGTAGAAAGTAGGGTCCTTGGTGAGATGCACACAACATCTCTTCGTCACCCTGGCCCCCAGCATAATAGTCAGCAAATGTGACCTTCTGAGGAGCATTCTTCCCCTGAGCTCTGGGAACCTCCAGCACTGACTGAAGGCACGTCTACTGAGGCTGAACTGTCATAACTGAAGACTGATTTTAAAGGACTCTGCTCTGGCCTCCACTGCATCCACCATGCCCTGAGGATGGGAGCTACTTGTTGGAGGCCACAGTGGGCAAAGGAATTGCACTGAAAATCATGAGTCATGATTCCCTTTCAGTAGGTTTGCTGTGCAGATGTTGACTTTCTGGTGAATTTCCCACAAACACTGATGTGTCAGGAATGAAATTCACATAAAGACTTCCTCTTGGCTTCCTAGGGAACTCCACCCATAAAATCTTGAAAAGTATATTTTACCACTATGTGCGCATAGAGAGAATGCATGATGAGACGGTGAATCATTTACTGTAAACTGAAAATTATTTCCCTTCTGATTTTAGAACAAATGAAACCACTTCCTGGAGATTCCTGTGCAGGTTCCCATGGCTCAGGTCTTGTAGTTGTCAGGATGCTGTAACAAAGCACCAGGGATTGTGTGGATAAAGGCTGGAATTACCAAGGCCAAGAGCACCAGAGATTGAGGGTCTGGTTAGATCCCCTGTCTGACTGACAAGTGGCCATTTCCCTTTGTGTCCTCAAGCAGATACATAAGCCACACCTCTTACCCAGGTGAATGGCCATTTCCCCCTTTCAAACACAAGCCCTGCCCCCTCTGAAGCTCTCTCTGTCCACTATATGCACCATGCCACCAAATGAGGTGGAAGTGATAGTATCAATGCCATGAGTTTGAAGGACAATATAACCTTATTAGAGGACCACCTCAAAATAAGAATTCTGAAGAATGAAAACTGTAGATGATGGTGGATGGGACAGATGTCTAGTGCAACTCTCCCAAATCTTAAGGTGAGAGAGACAGTGGCTAGATCTTCTGCCATGTGGAGTGTTGGTGTAGACAGGGAAGTAGTGGGGGTACAGTGAGATGCTGGATTTCTGAACTTAAAATGTAACCCAGAGCTGCAGAATCTGCTAGAGAAATCTTTGTGCCCCTGTTGAAGTGCCAGCAACCAGCCTCTTCCCCACAGAAGACTGAAGTTCCCAGTTTGTGGGGGAAACTAGGTATTTTCTGGAAAGATCAGGGAAGTGTGGACTCCTGAGCAGAACTTGCCATCTAGAGAGGGGTGCTTTTTGGAGCAGCAGAGGGCTAGGCAGCCCATCGAAAATTAAGGGGAAAGAATCTCATATAGGAAGACACACATTTTGAAATGTTGAAAATGGCAACCCTCCACAGGCACCTCTTTCCAGAACAGCAAGTGAGAATGAATCAACTTGATTATTCCTGGCGGGGCATATTGGTGTAGAGTGGCAGCTCAGGGTGTGGTGCAAACTAGCAGATTGCTCGACTCAAAAGTGTAATCTTGAGCCACAAACACTGAGGAAAAAATCTCAGCCCCGCTGCTGAAAAGGCAGGCGCCAAGGACAACCAGCCCCTCCCCCATGGAGGATTACAGAGCATATTTGAAATTCCTGAAATGGCGAGGACAGTCACCTCCTTCTACAATTTTTTTCTTTGGTCTTCTCTTCCTCTTCTTCTCTTCTTATAGTTGCTGAGAGTGCTTAAATCAGAATTTTAGAGTTTTTGTTTTTATTATCGTCATTTCTGTTGTAGTTGATTTTTGTCTCTGTGTCCAGTTTTTTCTGTTTGTCCTTGCATCTGTGTGCTTGTGTGTCTGGTAGCCTTTTTGTCTGTTGATTTCCTCATTTCATTTCAATGTGTTTTGTGTTTTGTGAAATCCTCGGTTTGGCTAGTTTATCTAACTTAAATTTTCACATTCAACAAGATCAAAGGGGAATGGGAAATGACAGTTGACTGGAGCCAGCTCTCAAAAAAAGCTCCAGTACAGAGGGAGAGATAACAGCTAGAAAGAACCCAACAAAGGGGAAGGAGAGGAGCTGAATTGAGAGAGGAGATAGACAACTGCACATCTTCCCCACCATAGCAAGCTTCGACTCCAAGGAAACAGATTTCAGGTACAGATCTCATCACAAAGAGGATGTGTGTCTCTATCCTCCCATAAGAGAGTTGCTTCCTTGCTGTGGGATGTTCACTTGTGAGTGATGAATAGAGGCTCTCCTCCCTCACCCTAGCAGAGGGAATTGAGGGACATTGGGAGTCCTACAGAGAGCCTCTTCTGTGAGTCCAGGAATTCCCTTGTCTGACATGAAGTTTAATCAAATACTTTCCATGCCACCCTGAACTTCCAGTTTACAATTCCCCACTGGCCTGTTGGTCTAGAAGTCCAACCCCTGCAAAATTCAGAATGTCTGCACTTCTTGGATAGGACTGGGCATTGCATAGACGGAGGCAGTGCCATTGTGCTATAACTGTGAATCCAGTAACAGTACAAAAAAATATAAGGGGAAAGGTGACTGACCTGGAGGTGAGAAAGTGTATATCAAGAGCGGGCGGAGGCTTGGATATTTACACTACTAGTGGAGACCTGGGAACTGCTGAGATGCATGAACCCATGTGGAGACACCTCCCACCTAACACCAGCATTAGTAGAGTGATCTGGCTGTGGTCGAATTTGGGAGAGCCATCTCCCGAACGCTGTGGTGTGCCAGAGCCAGAGAACAGTGGCTGCAAATGTGCAGTGGCTGAGGGACAAATTCCTTTGCTGTTAGGATGTCCTCAGGTTTGGTTTGAACTCAGGTGGAACATTCCCCAGCTACCATTGAGTGCCTGAAACAAGCAGGCTTCAGCTTCTCCTGCTGGATGTTGGCAGAGGGTGGTAACAATGAGGAAGAGGCAGTGATCTTACTTTGATTCTGCCAGGCACAAATTCCTGGCACATCTGCTTATTGAACAGCACTGGGCCACAGAGACTGGGTTAACTGAGACCGCTGGTGGGCTACCAGAAACTGGGGTTACCAGAGTCCTGTTGTGAAGTGTGAGCAACGTGGGGAAAGAGGCATTAACCCTCTTGCTCCAAACCTTCCACTTCATGGGAGTATCTGACTCTTTGGAGCACCAGAAGTGCTCAAGCCACACTTGAGCTACCAGTAGGCTCCTAATAACTAGTTGCTAGAGACATTTTAAACTCTCCAGCAAGAGAATGGGTGCTGTTTGGGATAATTGGTTTGGAACTCTAGAATTATAAATATGATCTGAGGCCCTTCCAAGGTGATACCCTGTTTTTTTTGTGCTGGGAAGGCTTGATTTTCCTCTTTCAATTTAGACCTGTGGGGGATGGGATGTCCTAGTTGCTTGTGTTTCTCCAAAGCTCAGACTGCAATGCAGAGTCATTGATTCACAAGGATTGGACAGAAATCATCTTGAATACAAGACAGAGCCACCTACCCCCACTACACCAATCATGCCAGTAGAGTCACAGACTGTAGTACTGGACAGGTCCTTTGCAGAATCGTAGAGGAAAAGCTGCAGTCACCTGACCCAGTCCCTTGGTAAAAAACTGGTCAATGATAAGCCCAGAAGTTTCTAATCCAATTTCACCTTACCTTCTCATCTACCTGATCAGTGAAAAACAATCATGGGGCAAAATCAGTGGATCCTTTTACTGTGCGTATAACTTTCAAAATTGGTGTGTTCACTTTTGTGATATGACTTCTCAGGATTGCTCTGAGTCTCTGGATCCATTTAGAAAACACTGACCTCTTGTCAATGTAGAGTACCCCATCCACTCACATGGGTATCACCCCATGGGCATAGATTGTTTTTGAGTACCTTCAGCACAGTTTTGTACTTTTTCAAACATGTTCTTGTAAATATTTTACTAGCTACTATTCAAGAATTTAAGAATGTAATTTCTGTGCTCATTTTAATGGTACTGTGTGTTAATTTAAAATCCCTCTTATTGTTTGTTGATATATAAGTAATCAATTGATTGTGTGCATTAACTCTGTATTCTGCAACCTTGATGCAAATGGCTGGTTCATTCCAGAAGTTGTTTTTTGTTGCTCTCTTAATGGATTCTTCAGGATTTTTTTTTACAGAAATGTTACTTTTCCTTTCCTTTCCTTGTCTTATGAAAGTATCCAAAGCTTACAGTATGATGTTCAATAGCAGTGGTGAGAGGAGATGCCCTTCCTATGTTCCTGACCTTTGGGGGACAGCAAGTAGATTCTCACGAGTGAGCGTGGTATAGTTACAGATGTTAGTTGATACCGGTATTGTGTTGAGGAAGTTCTTGTATATCTACTTTGGGGTGATTTTTTTACTGTGAGGAAGCATTGAATTTTGTCAAATGCTGTTTCTGTTTGTATGGATATGAGGATAAGTTTTCCTTCTGTAGTGAGTTCATGTTGTAGATTCTTTGAATTTTTCATGTTGAACCATCCTTGCCTACCAGGTTTGTGGGATGTGATTGATTGTGATGAGAAATTCTTTTCATACATGGTTGGATTCCATTTGGTAAGATTTTACTGAGGATTGTGGCTCCTATGTACTGGCCTTAAATATTCCATTGTTGTATGTTTTCCAGTCTTGGGATTAATGAAATGCTGTTCTGATTATATGAACCGGGCGGTCTTCCTTTTTATTTCTGCTATTCTTTTACGCCTAAAGATCTGCAGTAAAAGTCACTATGTCATTTCTCATGATAGCGGTTTGTGTCTCCTCTCGTTTTTTCTTTGTATGTCAAATGGAGGTTTATGAATTGTACTGAAATCTTCAGGAATCAACTTGTGGTTTTGTAATTTTCTGCACCAATTTCCTTGATTTTAATATGACTGATTATGTTCTATTTTGAATGATTTTCTAATGACTTCTTTGGATTTGATTGGCTCTTACTTTTTACTGTCCTTATTAGGAAGCCTAAATGATCAATTTGAGAATTTGAGATCTTTTTTTTCAATTCTAGACATGCATCCCACTGTCATACATTTCCATGTAAGCACAGCTTTTGCTGTTAACCATGATTTTTGATGAGTTGTATTTTCATTTTTATTTCATTCAAATAGTTCAAAATTTATCCTAAGATTTCCTCATTGACCCAGTGGAAGTATGTTGTCTAATCTACAAGTATTTGGGTATCTTAGCTATATTTCTCTTTCTGATTCCTAGTTTTATTCCACTGTAGTCCAAGGGCATATTTTCTATGTTTTCTGTTTTTAATTTCTTGAGATATGTTTGATTTCCATGAATGATATCTAACTGGTGAATGTTTCACCTTACCTTTGAAGGAATATTTGTTGTTAATTCAAGGGTTCTATACTAGTCATTTAGGTCTAGCTGATTGATGATGCTGTTCAGTTCAACTACATACTTACAGATTTTCTACTTGCTTGGTCTGTGAATGACTGATAGAGTGGTGCTGAATTCTCCAACTGTCATAGCAGACTCTTGCACTCCCCGCAGTTCTGCTTTTACCAAAAATATATTGGCATTCTTTTGTAAGGGACACACACACACACATTAACTCTCATGTCTATTAGAGAATTAATCTCCTTCCATTATGTAATAACCCTAATTATGTTTGATTATTGTTTTATTGATGTGAAATCTACTGAGTCTGAAATTATTGCTATTCAAACATTCTTTCCATTAGTGCTTATATGGTATAACTTTGTTCATACTTTTGCTTTTAATGAACCTCTGGTATATGAATTGAAATGGGCTTCTTGAAAAGAAATTAGAGCATGTCTAATTTGTCAGTCTGTTTTCAATTGGTATGTTTGGACCATTCAATTAAGTTTTTAATAACCAGTTTTGTTATTTATTTATTTATTTTTTTGAGACAGAGCCTCAAGCTGTCACACTGGATAGAGTGCTGTGGCATCATAGCCCACAGCAACTTCCAATTCCTGGGCTCAAGCGAGTCTCCTGCCTCTGCCTCCCAAGTAGTTGGGACTACAGGCACCCACCACAACACCAGGTCATTTTTGCATTGCAGTCATCATTGTTGTTTGGCGGGCCTGGGCTGGATTCAAACCTGACAGCTCAGGTGTATGTGACTGGCACCTTAGCCCATTGGGCCACAAGCATTGAGTCCAATTTGGTTAATATTAACAATGTTTATAATTATTTTATATATGTAACTCTTTTTCCTAGTTTTCTTTTTGTTTTCCACTCTCCACTCCTTTTCTCTCTTTTCTGACTTTCCCTCATGAAATGAGAATTTCGTGTGACTGTCTATTCCCTCTTCTCCTGGCCTCTCAGCTAAATATTTATTTAATTACTTACTTATGGGTAGTAGTCACCCTTGACATCACAATATTGATTTATATCTAACCTGAGTTCTTTTTCACATTATGCTATGTCACTTCAAGAGTAGAACTGACTCTATTTATAATGGAGTATTCTGAATTCTTCTCTCCCATCCATTATAATATTTCTATGATTTCATGTCCCTTACCCACAAAGTAGAATCATGGAACACAACATAGCTATCATGATTTTAAACACACGTTTATATATTAGATCATTTAAATTTAAGAAAAAAAACCCTTCATTTTGAATTCATCAAATTTTACACAAGTCCCACTAAGCACAGCTTTTACCATGAACAACAATAAGTTTGCTATACAGATTTTACTTTTGCCTTAGTAAGAGTTTCAATATCACAGATTTTAGTTCTAATACTGCCTTTCTTTTATTTGTTTCTTTGTTCCCCTTTTGATATTCCAATTATGCACATTCTAGACTTCAATAATTACCTCAAAATTCCTAGATCTATTTTTTTTGTTCCTATTCCTTTTTCCCCATTGTATTTAATCTTTGAACATTTCTATTAATATTAACTCAAGCTCAGTGAATGTCTCCTCAGACATGTCTAGGCCACTGAGTCCATCAAAGACATTTTCTATTTCTGTTGAAGTGTTTTTATTTCTGGTATTCATTTTGAATTTATGCTCTACTTCTCTGTCCTTTGTTTCCTCCATGTTGGAAACTTTCCCACATTATAGCCCTGAGCATAGTGACAATGGCTGCTTTAAATTCCTGATGAGATATTTCCAAATATTTGCCATATCTGAGTCTAATTCTCATATTTACTGCATCTGTTCAAACTGTGTTTTATCTTCAATCATGTCATTTAATTTATTTGTTGAAAGTTAGACGTGATTTCTGGGTAGTTGGAATTGATGCAAAGAGCTGTTTGGGGTAAGTGTTTTTGTCTGGCTGGCTGGGGCCAAGGCTGTGTTTACTGTTTATGGTTGCTTTGGGTGTCAGAGGCTGTCAAATCCTAAGACACTTGTATTTTTGGCTCCTCTATTGTGTATTTCTGGAACATTCTGGGTTACTTAAGAAAGAAAACATTTGTTTAGGTAACTTCCTCCTGTTAACACCTGGGAGCAAGACATGGGAGCATTACTGATGTATAGTTAGGTGTGGAAAAAGGGGAGGCATTCCCTAGTCTCAGAGTCAGGGCTCAGTCTCTCAGTGAGCCTGTGTCTCTGGGCAGTGACCTTCTGAATTCAGGATTTCCTCCCCATCCATTATGCTTTGGAAGAATTAAGGAGATTGCAGGGGCTACAGTTGGGTAATCTCCTCCCCAACATGTCTCTTAGCATCTTGTAAAAACCCAGTCATTAAGGTCTAGTGTAATCTTTTGTTCTGAAGGCAGGACTTGTGAGCAAAGAAGCATGCTCTTGATACTTTTCGAATTGGGTAATAACACACATCCTCCACCAGTCAAATTAGTAGATTTTTCTCTAATTTCCTCACATGAAAGTAGCTGGCTTCAGGTGGTAAAATCCCCTTTTGTTTGGGTCCTCCTATGACTGAAATCTTTTTTTTTTTTTTTTTTTTTATTTCTCAAATGATCCTCCAGCAATTAGTCAATTATACCTTAATATTTTTCACATAGAAATTGTCAATGACTCGATATGTGTTGTTTTCCTCCCTAAGGGGTTGTCATCTTCTGTGTTCACCTGTGAGCCCATCCAGTGTATGCAGCAGATGGCCCTGTGAACTCATTTGCTGTGTGGGATGTGAGAATAGTTAATGTCTTGTTTGCTCAGTCTTGTCCTTATTGTGAGGACAGTAGTGATGGTTTCTGACATTCTGAGGTGATGTAATAAATACTGAGATCCCTCAGGTATTTTGAAGAAAGAAAAATAGAGTATTTTTTTTTTCTTAAGAAACAGAGTCTCACTTTGTTGCCCTCAGTAAAGTTCCGTGGCATCACAGCTCACAGAAACCTCCATCTCCTGGGCATAGGTGATTCTCTTGCCTCAGCCTCCCAAGTAGCTAGGGCTACAGACACCTGCCACAACGCCCAGCTATTTTGTTGTTGTTGTTGTTGAAGTTTGGCTGGGGCTGGGTTCTAACTCAAAACCCTGGGTATATGGCACTGTAGGGTAATATGACCATCCTACATAAGTCACAGAAAGGCAAGTCTTTAATGGGTTAACATGGCCTCTGCTAACGCAGAAGCAAGAGAGCTGGCCTTGTTCTGAGCTTACACAGAGGCTGTTTGTCTGGAGGTAAAAGTCCATGAAAACAGTGACTTTGAAAGTATGCTTCCATTAAGCCCAGGAGGTTAGGGACTGTCAACCCCATCCCTGGTCATACATATATTTTACACATATTGTCTTAGGGGCCTAAAGGTCTCTGCTCTGTGGAGAAACAAAGTCATAAATCAATTTTAGGTTAAGTTTGTGCTTGAGGGGTTTCATTTCCCCAGTTCTCCTGACGCTCTTTGTGATGTTTATTTAGAAACATAAATAAACTTTTTTATTAAACATAAATTATTTATTAAGCATAAATAAGCTTTTTTATTAAACATAAATAAGCTTTTTTGTTGAAAAGCTGACGCATGTCTGAGAAGAATGTGAAATCAGAAGGTTTTGACTGAATGTCTCTCCACAAGTTAATTTTAGATAGATGAAGTGAGGTAATGGTAAAAAGCTATAGATCATAGATTAAGTGTGTAGAAGTATACCAGTATATATAAGGTGGCCCAAAATCAAGATTACAATCACGCCATCTTGAGTTGTGTAGTCTGTTTATTTCATCTCTCAATAATTACAGGGGCGAGCTTGCACCTGAGGGAAAGCTGCTGTTTCCTCTGGTCTCTGTTCCCACAACATGAGACTGGTGCCCTAATCCCTGAGCCATAGGCGCACCTGATACAGTAATTTTTTGAAGTTCTTTGATGACTTTCCCACCATGGTCATAAACAAGCTTAAGGGAAAGATAAAATGATGCAGTTGCAGAAAGAGAGAGGTGGAATTTTTATTGTGACTGTATAACATGATATTATAGACCAGTGTTTCTCAACGCTGGTTGTGACCCAGAGGAAATGTATTAATGGGCTGTGGAATTAGGAAGGTTAACAACCACTGTTTTAGATGTTTATATTCCATTGTCACAAATATGCACTGATGGTTATGCAACAGATCAGGCAAAATTTACCTGGTGGGTCAGATATCAGGTCAGGCCAATTATTTTAATACAAAATAGGAGATGTGTACTATCATCCCATCAGGGAGACTTGACATCACACATGGGTCTTTCTGTCTGTCTGGACAAATTAGCGACTGTATTTGTAGGGAGTGATGTAGAGTGAATGTCTGACTGGATTTTTATGACTTTGTGTGCAGAGAACTCTGAAGATGAGGAGGATAAGAAGGAAGAAGAGTCCCCAGCCTCCTGGTACCAATGAATAATCTTGGACTGGATGAGGATGGGTAATTCATGAGGAGGGTCCCAGGTGAACAGACCAGAAGTACAAAGTTGACACAGAATTCCATGCACATGTCCATGCCAACTGCTTGTTCCTTGATGACTTTCACTGGACTGATGGTAAATGTCTTCTTTCAATGAGGTCTTTGATTGCCTTCAAGGGAATTCTCAGCAACTAAGGAGAAGAAGTCAGGCTTAGAGATGTTTGAAATCTCATCATTTACATCTCTCTGGGTGCACTCAGGACAAAAGAACATCTGCTGTCAGCATAGTGGGTGGAAGGGATTTTAGGGCAAGGATTGTACACACACAAACATCCCTGTGTCATGTCATCACATGGGTAGAAAGAGTCCCAGAAGGCCCAAAAACACTTGATTAGATAATGTCAGGAGGCTGTGTTCACCCTGATGGTGTGGGAATGCTCAACCCTGTCCCTGAATGAGGTTCAACCCCTCAGTGGTGCTGTGTGTGTGCTGGCAGTCAACTCCGCAAGACAGGGGACAGTTACACCCCTTCCTCATCAATCCCTTGTCTGGCCAGCACACTGAGCACTCAATCCTCTCTCACTCCTGCCCTTGAGGTATCAACATCCCTCATTACAGAAGAGTCATGTTCTTTCTCTTTGAAGGGACATAACTTGGTTTATGTGACAGTGCATCATTCCTCTACTTAGGACATTCTAGGCACCTGTGGTCCCATCCTTGTATGTTTAGTTCTGTTCCTTACCCCTCTATGCTGAACATGGAGGCCCAGGCAATGGAGGAAGTGACTGGAGTCCTGCAGGACTCACTAGAAGAAGGCCACCTGGCTTCTCCCAGTCATCATTGCCTGTCTGACACACACCAGCCTCTCTGCATGAGTGCTCCCCTGTGTAATGAGCAGGACATCTCCTGTTCTCTGGATATAGCTAGTGGGTGCTCTCCTTAACAGAGAACACACTCCCAATTGTCCTGCAGGGGACTCTGTACATGATGGGCTCTACAGGCAGATTCAGGAAGGTGAACTGTGGAAAACATAACTAACCAGGGGCACTGGTGGCACAGGTACACAGCAGAGTGAACATGAGGCCGGTGTCAAAAGATGGAACATCTGACTTGTCCTGAGTTATTTTCTAAGTGATGATGTTAAACAGGATGCTCTGAGCATTAGTGACTGTCTTTGGAGGTTGACATTCTTGTTTATATTTGGAAAAACTGTTTGATGGCTCCTCAACTCTAAGCCACAAACTCTCTATTCTCTATGTCCACATGACCTTGAGTATGGCTCATCTAACCCCCAGAACTTAAACCCCTCTGGAATAAATATGGGATTGTCTCTACAGAACAAGGGCCATGGCACCCTCCTCATTTTTGAATAAAAACTGTCCTGTTCTCTAAGTAACACTGAAGTTCTTTCCCTATGAAGGTTGTAGGAACTGCATGATTATCTGGTCTCAGAGTTTGATCACATCTGTACCCAAAACAGCCAAAATATATGGAGGACTAATGACTGAATCCTGTAGCAACATTTCTAGAAAGCCATTAGGAAGGCTCTTTCTGCTCAGTGGGAAAAAGCATGTGTAACTCTTCACCCAGATTCAGGACAAGGGCCATTGTGACACAGATGCAGCAGTTTAAGGACAGTCTACCCAGAGACTCAAAACAGGAAGCCTGAACACTTTTGGTAAGACACACGCTGATTCTTCCTTGGATATTCCCCTGGAATACTGTTCTCACTCCAGGAATACATTCTCCGTGTGGTCCATAGGTCCTGCAGACTTCACTTAGTGAGGAGCATGTGACTGTACACAGTGGCAGTGATTTTGCATACCTCCCATGACCCAGGTGTGTATTGTGACTGGTCCTGTCTGACTAATTTGCAGAAACTCACAGTGATGAGAAGGACAGGGAAGGAGAATAGCTGATAGTGCCCAGGTAAGTGTGACAACCACATGCTGTGAGTGCCACGGGTCCATCTGGAGATATTCAATCTAGGCAGAACCTCACGCCCATGGGTGTGCTGACTTGGGGGTTCTTGTGTTGTGTCAGCTGCCCATTGATTCCTCCAGTTGAATAAGGTAGGGCCATGAGAACCAAGAGGAAGTAAGCAGTCTCAGGTGTCCTGCACTCAGGGAGAGCTCTTCCCTCCCCATGTGAGGGAACAGAGTGGGCAGGCAGCACTTCTCTCTGCAAGGTTAGCCTAGTTTATTGGCAGGGATTCCATAGGACAAGATTTCAGTAGGAGAGGGAAAATAAAAAACAGCATCTCATTTCACCACACTAAGAGGATGAGGCTTAGAGGGACCATGGTCTCCAGCGGTCATGATACCTCAGGTGGTTTGCTCACTGCCACCCTGCATATGCAGGGTGTGTTACTGTTTCTCACTGTGATGCGTGTCATCACTGCACCATGCAGGGGATAGAACTGTCCTGCCAGGTCAGTCTGCCATGTGACCAGTGCCCAGATTTCCTGCCTCTGCCTTGCACTCTCCAATCAGCCTCATTGACCCCCATGCTCGGATGGTTATTACTTTTTCTTGTTTTGAAGGGGTAAACTCACTGCCTTGGGCCCTTCTGCTGTGATCTTCTATGCAGCATCCACTGGAGTGTTGCCATATGCCACTTCTCTCAGCTTACTATTATGTCCTCCAATGCCAGGTTCAGCAGAGAAGTGGGGGTCCTGAGTCCCATCCTGAAGACCTCACTTAGTGAGGAGCATGTACTGTCCCCAGTAGCTGTGATTTTTCTGCTTCCTGCCACCCTTCTAATAGTGCCATCCTCCTGCCAGATGACAGGGAGGTCAGCTCTCCCCTGGGTCCAGCCAGTGAGTCCTTATCACAAGCTGGTAGGTCAGAGTCCCCTCCCAGATGGCCTCCACCTGCTTTGTGCCCCACACCTGTGCCAAGTAGGAGTGGACTGTGGAGGCCCACATGGCTGGAATGTGAATGGAGGACTGAATTTTAAACCTGGAACTCAGGGCCCCAGGCAGCCCTGCTCTCTCCACAGTGTCAGACCACATCCTTCACCCCAGGACTCACAAGCCTCACAGGGGGCATACAGAGCTGAGCAGGGCGGGAAAGTGGAAGGATCTGTGACAGGCTCACAGCCACTACTGGTGCATGTGCATAGGAGAGCCAGCACACGCCTGTTCTGTGAGGCTGGGACTCATGCTCTGTCTTGCAGGGTTTGGCTGAGGGCTTTTCCACGACCATCAGTACCTGTCCATGTAGCTTGGTAGTCCTACCTGTGTCTGTGGAGGTGTCACCACCCTGGAACCTCACCCCAGCAGAATCTCTCTCTCCCCTCTAATTTGACTTACATTTGTCAATAAATTGTCAGAATACGAGGAAACAATACATGTCATGCTGACACCTGTACTTATCTTTGAATTTAAGACATGGACACAGTCTCCTCCCACTTCTATCAGAAGCACAAGACCCTGGACCCTGAGCACTAGGAGCCCCTCCCACAGACTCCCATGCACACTTTCTTATAGATCTCACCAATCAATGTAGCCTCAATGTCCCCTCACTTTCCCCCACACCGTCAGGGTGACTGTGGGGACTGGTGAGTCTTGCTTATACCACTGAAGGCAGCTAGCATGGTCCCTGCTACCTCTCGGAAAGTAGGCATGTTTAGCTCTTTACCCAACTTGGAGTAGAGGCTGTGATAAGAACGTAGCTGAGGGTCAGTCCTCTGGGAGCTCCTACAGCCAGGCCCAGACACTCTCTAGAAGGCACAATTAGCAGCCACCAGCCAGGGCCATGCAGATTGTGCAGGGCATTCCCCAGAGAACATCACATCCCCAAGATAGCAAATGGCTCTGTGTAATGTGTGAAGTGGGAATCCCATGACTGCCTTTGTCTAAATTTATTTGCAGAAAATGAGAATTAGCACAGATATGAGGAAGAGGATGTAGCAGAGCTGATGCTGTCCTGGTAAGCCACTGTCACCTGCTGTCCATGAAGTGTTGACATCTGGAGGTCTCAGACATAGGACCACGTAGTGTGCTGAATGAACCTACTTTACTCGTTCACCAACAATGAAGAACTCTTTCAGGATGTGGCTATTTCCTCAGTGGCTCTGCTCTTGGTGTTCACTTCCCATTAATAATGTCTCAAGTTGAGTGACAGGGCAGGGATCCAGGTGAAATGCTCACAGGGATTCCTGCTCTCAGGGACCACATCTGGACCACCAAGATAGGAGGCTCGCCTGTTTTTTGCAAGGCCGGCATTTTTCACTTGCCAGGAATTTGATAACAAGAACTCTTGCCAGACTGGGAAAGTCCTATGACGTCTCAGAATTGGGTGATCTAGGCCTAGTGAGCTGCTAACCCTCTGGAGTCAGCACAGCTTCAGAAGCCTTATCCACTGGCTTCCTGCAGGTGCAGCAGTCCAACCTGTGACTGTCCTCGTGATTTATGTCATGCTTGCACCAGCAGGCCAAGTGAAGTCCCAGGTCAGCCTGTCCTATAGCCATTGGACAGAGCACCTGCTGCTCTTGGTCACACCTGCCCTCCCAGCCCTGTAGCAGCCTTGTTCTGTGCCATCAGAAGAGAACAGTGTCTTCCATCTCTATGAAGGGCCAGGCCATCCCCTGAGTAGCACCTGTCACTTTTGCTTCTAGTTAGGACCCGCTGACATATTGTGATGTCCAGTCCTCCTTGATTTAATATTCTTTCTCCTCACCCCTCTCTCCTCAGCAGGGAGCTACAGGAGGAGGACGTGTTTAACATCTCCCAAGGTTCTCTGGATGAGTGGTATCTGACACCTTCCTGCTCCCAGGACTTCTCTGAATCCTGCAATACCATGAGTAGTCATTCATTTCCATGGAATGAGGATGACCCCTTCTCTGTGTGGGATGTGACAGATCAGTGCTCCTGCAAAGAGAGTGAGGCTCCCAGTGGTCGCCAGGCAGCCCCCATGATCGCAGTGATCACCTGTCCTTGTGGAGACATTTCTATGCAGCCAGACCCTACAGGCCCCTCAATGTGACCCACCTTTAAGGCCAGAGTGTGATCATACACACAAGGGAAGTTACTCTCCCTATTCCCAGACCACGCCTTGTCACTCAGGCACTCCCTACAATTATAGAATATGGTCACTAAAACAGGTTAGGTAAGGACATGAGGGTGTAGTGGCCATCTCGGCCTCATCAGCTACCTGTGCATAGACTACTTCTGAATGACTGTGTTCATGATGAGATAAGTCGTCTGTCCTTCTGGTGTCTGTCTTTTCATTTCTTTTTTTTTTTTTTTTTTTTTTGAGTCAGAGTCTCAAACTGTCACCCTGGGGAGAGTGCTATGTTGTCACAGCTCACAGCAACATTAAACTCTTGGGATTAAGTGATTCTCTTACCTCAGTAACCCAAATATCTGACACAACACCCAACTATTGCTTGGTTATAGTTGTCATTGTTGTTTGTTAGACCCAGGTTGGATTTGACCCAGCCAACTCCGGTATACTTGGCTGGCGTCCTAGCCACTGAGCTACAGGAGGCCAGCCAGGTGTCTTTCTTATTGTTACTTCTAATCAGTGTTCTCTCACCATCTGAAACTGTTCAGGGAGAGTCTTTCCATTGTCTTTGGAGAAGGTTCCTGGACTGTGAACTACAGTACCTCCCCTCCTAGTTAGCTTGAAGCCACTATCTTAGTGTTATCTTAGCCATAACACCACCAGCACTGCCCGAGTCTGAAACTCTTCCTAAAGGCAAGGCATGGCCCTGACTCACCTAACATCCAGAAATGACCAGGACTCATGTTTTCTAGGAAGACCTCAGATGTTGTCTGAGAGTTTGAATGTTGCACCCATCAGTCCAACCTCTGGGTCTGATGGGCTCTAAATTGTTTCATTTGCAGACAACCTCCATGAAACCAAGGCTGAAGAAGGACAAGGGTCAGCATCTCCCAAGTGATTCTGAGCATCATGACACTGTGAACCACGGTGGGATTTGGGGACATCATCTGGACATCCCAGGGAAAAACGGATCTGCAGAATGCAAAGGATCTGAACAGCAACCAGAAAGGTTTTGTTTCAGGATGGTGCTTGTTTTCCCTGCTAGTCCTGTGCTAGGAATTCATTTCTGACCATAAGTAATGTGGATTCAGCCAGGCGATGTGTCCCTGTCCCTGGATGTCCAAATACAAACAACTCCACCCTGTCCTCCCCTGTGTGGGTAAAACCAGGTAGGGCCACATGGCTACTTCCTTCACTGCTGACCTCAGTCTGCCGGCAGGTTCTGTGGGACACACAAGTAACCACACAAAAGAAAGTTCCATCAAGAAGGCCCGGGTTCTGGGTATGCAATGCCTCAGAAAGAAAATTGCTTTTTCATGTAACTAACATGAAATTGATGCACATTCTCCAATATGCCAGAATCCCATTGGAAGGGCTGCGTGGGTTACAGTAACAGCATCCTTTCCACAGTCCTCGCTGGCCATTACCCCTTTCCACACTGAGGTTTACCCTTCTGCCCACCTTAGGAAATGCTGTGTCTGGATTCAGGAGCAGGTGCAAGATCTGACCCAGTTGCGCCATAAGTTGTGGAAAGGGACAGCTGTGTCTATCTCACTCAGTGAATGTCTTCAGGCCTTCCTCACCCAGGAGGGAGACAGCAACCACCAGGAGGAAGTAGCAGAGGGCCTCAGGCTGGCGGAGAGGCTAACCACATTGCTCAGCCCAGGTGAGGTGGACACAGTCCCTGATGATACAGAGTCCAGTCTCAGGAGAGACGCAGACTCTGCAGAGCCCATTTGTACCAGCATGTCCACTGAGGTCACCTTAGGGGCCATGACAAGATCAGGACTGTCTGGCTGGGGAGACAGGACAAATGCACTGGTGGGAGGCCAGGCTGAAGAGACAGGTGCTATTTCTTAGAGTGACGGTGCCCTGGACTGAGAAGTAGGTTCCCAGGCTGTGAACTCAGCTCTTTTCTCACAGCATGTGGCAGGTGCTGGACTGATGCTTCTTGCATTTTGCTTCTGCATGTGTCAGATGTGAGCAGTGCCATGCATGGGAGCTGTAGTGGTGAAGAGGGGGAGTATTTATAAAGGTGCTTCAGGAAGGGTGAAGCCCTTAGTGGGTGGGGATGGACCAGGCACTTGATGGAGGTGAACTTGCTGGTGAGAACTTTGGTTGACCCAGAAATCCATTCCATACCAAGAATTTTCCAGGATAAACCAGCAGATTGCAACACACAGTGCCTAGGAAGACTTCAGAAGTGTAGAGGAACTGGGGATAGGGCTATTTGTCTTCCCATAGAGAATGTAACTGGTTCTAGAAGGCAGTTGTGCAGAGACACAGACCCTGTGCCTGGGGACCAGCTGTGACAAGAGGGAGGGTAGAGATGGAGAAAAGAAGAGGAAATATGGATAAGTGTGGGGTGACTGGAGGCCAGAAGACATTTTTAACCTTTATGGCCACATTAGACAGAAGTTGCCATGAAGGTGACACAGCAGATCAAGAGACGTTCTGTGCTCCATGCTAAACTCAATCCAGGCCATTTTTGGAAGGAAAAAGCATGAACTTCCAGGGTATCCTAAACCAGACCTAGATGTTTAGGTTTCCTCCCCTCGAAGTCTACTGTGTTTGTAATGGGTGACAAGAAAGTACATGATGTCTGACTGCACATTTCTGAATTTGCAGAAAATCATGAGGAAGGTGAAATGGAACAAGAACCACTGTCCACAATGGATGATGAGAACAGGTAAACTAAGGAAGATTCTAGACAGAGCTAAGAGGAAAGCAGCTCATCCATGATGCAAGGAAAATATGAACCACTGATTTCCCCATCTCAGTCACTCAACCAGCAGTGATGTCATTTCTTAAACAAACATGTGGATTCTGTCTCGGGAACTGTGAGTGTTGGTCTGAGTCAATGAGAACTAGCCAGTCAGGGCCATCCTGGGCTCACAGATGCCTCCCGGTCCTCCATGTGGGGCTGAGAGGCAGGTGAGCGTCCTACTTTTCACTGAGTTATCTTAAGTCAGGAGCAGCCATTTCACAGCAGCAAAGGTCAATAGACAAGCAAAGTATTATCTCAAAAACTTGAGAGAAAAAGGCCTATGAAGTACCGAAATCTGGTGGTGTACAGTGTATCAAGGGCTAAAGTGGTCTGCATAGGTACTAAAAAAAAGTCTGAACAGTTTCTAAATATTTCCCGCAATTGTGTTTTGAAAGTTTTATTGGGATATCCTCCATGAAATCACTCTCAAACCCGAGTAATTTATCATCACTGACTTCTAATTATAAATATTTCTTTTTATCCCACCTCAGTGATTTCTACTTCCTGGTTAACATCGAGGGGTGAGAGCTGAGCCAGCTCCGCCAGACAGTAAAGGAAGGGAGGGCTGCATTCTCCTTCTTCACTGGGCACCTCCAGGCTCTTGTCAGTCACGACAACCCTGACAACTCCCAGGGGCAAGGTTGTGTACAACACCTGGAGGAGGGGCACAGGCTGGCGGATCACTTGGCATGCTTGCTCAGTTCGGCTAAGGAGGCCACAGAGCCCAATTGGGAACTGAGAAGAGGGACACACTAGGCCTTCCAACTATCAACTGTCCACCCAATGGAAAGTGTCCTCTGAAGCAGGAGGCAGATTGTGAGAGAGCAGAGAGCTCTGGACTAAGAAGGCCACTGTCCCCAGCTCTTGCCTGAGCACTGCCGTCACAACTGTTGGTGGGGTACGGGTTTGGCCCTTCCAGATTTCTGTCCCCTCATACCTAACATGCCCCACAGTGTGCAGCTTGGCAGCTGTGACTGTTGACACACTGAACACCCATGAATGAACTTCCAGAAGGGACAAAGTCCCTTAGGGTGTGGAATGATTTAAGTCAAGTGGTATAACATACAGCAGAAATGTCACTCAATGTTGAACATTTTTCCTGGAGGGACTGTCCCTGTCCCACTGCAGAAGCCAACCTGGCTGAGTTAGAAGTCCCCACTGTATTGAGGGAGGTAGCAAAGATTTTCATTCATTTCTCAGAGAACTGATCAGGGTGTATTTCAGAATTGTGAGGGGACAGAGCCCTGGGCCTCCTTGGAGAGTGAGAAACATATGGCTAGTGAGAACCAGAAGAAACTGGGCAGGTGTCCAGTGATCAGCACTAAAACATATTTTAACATTTCCAACTAAATTCAGAGCACACCGCAATAATGACCCACCCAACCAGGCACATGGACAGGACAGGGTACCACATTGTCCCTCACCAGTGCTCCGATGTCAGCAGAGGACATCAGTACAATTCTCTGAGAGTACCTGAACCCACTCACAGGTGACCTATCTCCATGCCCAGACAGGCCCCAGGATGTGTCCTGGCTGAAAGGGAACTATTTAATGTCTGGACATGTCTGAATTTGTTTGCAGAGACCTACGAGGATGAGGAAGATGAAGATGTGGCATCACTGGCCTCCAGGTGAGGATGAGTTGTCAGGGGTGAGAAGCAGAGTCGGACAAGGCAGGAGGGGTAGGTGTCTACTGTGCAGAGTAGGGGTCACCAGGCACTGAGATTTCACTCAGCGCCACACAGGGTCCTGATGTTCTGATCACATCACTCACCCAGAGAGGGCAGAATTATTCCTGTCCCCTCCTGGTCCCTCCCCTTCTTGAAACTTGTACACTACGTCTGACTGAGGGGAACTAACCAGGCTCAGGGGAATCTTGCCCTTAAGTCGCCCACATACTCTCCTGGGTGAGACTGCACCAGCAGGACACACATGTCTGGTTTTATGCTACAACCTTAGGTCACTGACAGGAGTATCATCACAAGGAAATAACTGGAACAAAACAATCACCTCAGAGCACAAATTTTAAAAATAAAATGTCTGGAATGACCAAATCTCAGGGATTCTAGAGAGCCCAAGTATCCTGTGTTCCTCAGATGATCTGGTGTGACATTCCCATCATCTATGCTCAGGGTTGACCTGGTATCTGTACCCTGGGCGATGCGTGTCCTGCGTGGAGCTAAAAGGTGTCTCAGGTCCCTTCCTCCTGAGCTCCTCATCTTGTCACTGTGCTCCTTGTCTTGCTGGGGAGGGGGGACTTTCTATGTCTGTGTCCCTGTCTCTCCCTGTGTCTGTCTCCCTGTCACTCTGTGTCTGTGTCCCTGTCTCTCTCTGTATCTGTCTTCCATTCTCTCTGTGTGTGTCTGTGTCCCTGTCTCTCTCTGTATCTGTCTCCCTGTCACTCTGTGTCTGTGTCCATGTCTCTCTCTGCCTCCCTCTCTCTGTGTCTGTGTCCCTGTCTCTCTCTGTATCTGTCTCCCTGTCTCTCCTTGTATGTGTCCTTCTCTCTGTGTATCTGTGTCCCTGTCTCTCTCTGTTTCAGTGTCCCTGTCAGTCGCTGTGTCTATGTCCTGTCTCTCTCTGTATCTGACTCCTGTCTCTCTCTGTCTCTCTGCGTCTGTCTCCCTGTCTCTCTGTCTGGGTCCCTATATCTCTGTGTCTGTCTTCCTGTGTCTCTCTGCATGTTTTTCTCTGTGTCTCTCTCTATTTGTGTCTTTCTGTCTTGCTCTCTTGCCCCCTTTGCCCATGGAAGCCCATCTGTGCTCAGACAGAGGAGGACCTTTTCCTGCTCCCTGTGTGAAGGCAGGCCCCACATCTTTGGACTCCACCCTTGAGCTTCCATTGGGCTCTGCTGGGTGCTGAGGGGTCTCATCCCTCTTGATTGTATCTCATTTCTCCCTGTGTCCTCAACTTCCACAGTGAGTTGCAAGAGGGGACAGTGACTGGACTGTCAGATGTCCTCAGTGGACAGGATGTCCTTCCCTCTGGGGGTCCCGATCTGTGTGGTGGCCAAGAGCATCTCAGCGGAGCTGGCACTGGCTTTGTGTGTGAGGAGCCTGAGGGCAGCTCTGTTGTGCAGGGAGCAGGTGAGTCCTCCTGTCAGGAAGCACATCTGTGTCACTGTGGTCCTAAGAGGTCTCCCTGTGCTCTGTGTCAACTCCTTTGTCCAGGCAAAGTCTTGTCCCTCCAGGCAAGCCCAGGAGATGTTGTTGGCTCCTGTCAGGTGCTTGGGCAAAGTTTCTGGCACAGAGGTGAAGAGATCTAGAAGCTTTCTCGACCTCCTGGGGCCTGGCCCAGTGTCTCCCACATGGTCCCTGGGCTCCCTGCTCCCCACCTGTCCTGGGGCCCTGGTGAGGCTTCAGGCTCTTTCTCAGAACCATCCCACCATGCCAGGGCTCCTGTGAGGGGGAAAGAGGTGCCCAGACTCCCCTCTCAGAAGTGAGGTGAGGGAGGGAGGGCCAGCCCTGCCGTTGCCTCACTGAACATGGCCGGGAAGGCCAGTTTATCTCTGTAGTCAGGTCCCAATCACAGAGGAAGCCTCCCGGGTAGGCTACCTGTAACAACGTATGACCAGAGTGTGTTCACAGTGACAGTGGGGACATGGCAAGAGTGCCACAGAGAAAATTAGGAAACTGCCCTACCCCTTGCTGTCCCTACAAGGCAGACCCTGGTGACGACAAGGTGAATATTACATAAATTCTACATTGATCATTTAATGAGGGCATATCTGCACAAGCCCAACTAATGACAAGTTCAGACATCAGGAATGTGACAGGTCTTCCCTGTCCATGGACATGGAGAGGGTCAGCACAGGTTAGTGGGAGGAGGCTCAGCACACAGGGTGAGCTGCAACTACAGTGGAAATGCACCCATGTCCAGCTCTGTGGAAACCAGCCCTGGAGAGGACCAGGCTGGGAGGACCTGTCTGCAACCACTCAAGGGAGGAGCAGGGAAGGGTCTATGTAGAACAGGGGCCATCTGTGAGAACCTGCTGCTTGGAAATACCCCAATATGAGTCTGGGGGCAGAGATCACCACCTCTAGCCTTTGTGCCTACAGCCTGTCCAGAACCTGCTCTGAAGGATACAGGAATAATGTTAGTAGGAAGAGAATAATCGACCTCACCCCATTTATACACAACCGTGTGAGCTCAGGGGACGATTTTACACTTAAGCACACTGTAGCCTGGGTACCAGATCTAAGTATCTCCAAGACACACTGAGGGTGATATCTCCTTCATGTACACGAGGTTTGCCACCAGGACACTTTGTGGTGTATTTGATAGGCAGGGACGTCACAGCTGGGTGTTCTGGGGACACTTACTAAAGAGAGAACTAGGAATGATCCTACTGAAGCCCCCCTCTCCTCTCAGCTCCTATGAAGGAGGCCTGTGCCTCAAAGGGCTTGGAATGAAGTCCTGAGTCCCCACCTGTCAGGGATACAAGCCTCACACACACAGCTGCAGATGATCACCCCAGGGGCTAACTGGCGCAGCTGCATTTGGACCAGCAGTGGGACCGTGGTCATGACTCTACCACATGAAGCGTCTCCTGCCCTCCCCAGAGCCTCTTAATCAACACTGACTCCGGACCCCAGTGGCTGCTCTTCCCAGGTGGGGAAGGACAAGTGGCAGGAAGCTCTCATTCCAATCTGGTGTCAAGGGGAAGGGCATGGAGGGGATAGTGGGGCCTCTGGGTTCTCCCTAGGGTTTGGTCAAAGTCCACGATGCTGTCAGGTTGTGAGTGTAGCCAGAGCCTGGGGCTTGGGGGTCACATCTGTCTCAGGTCCTGGGTGACCCATTTCCTGGGTGTTCTCCTTGGCTTGGTTCCTTGTCCTCAGAGGTGTTCACACTTATATTCCCTCATCTGAGGAGAATGTCTGTATTCAGTTGTTTGTGTGAATATTATCACAGTTTCCAAACTGCTCGATTCAGTATGAATGTTCTATTTATTAACGCTGAGACTAGGTTATGTAATCAACGAATCTTCTTGGTGACTTGTCACCTACACAATGATTCCCTCTGTATAATTTTCATCTGACGTAAAACAGTTTATGGGCACTGTCACTCCTGGGCCCACAGTCAGCCTCCTGTCACGTCCAACTTTATGCTTGTTTTTCTGAATTCTCTGATTGAAATAAAGGGTAACCTTTATATATTACTGTCCAAGTCTGGACCCCTGTGAATGTCCATCCAGTTCATCCCCTGTTCTCGTGACAGGGCCAGATCCTCAGTTTCGCTCTCACAAGGATTCGCTTCTCCTGAGACTCTGTTACAGCAGAGCACTCTTGCCCTCAAACCCTGTCCTTCAGTCCCATTCCTCTCCTCTCTCTGTAAGTCTCCATGTCTCATCCACAGCCAGTGGGGCTGCTGGGGGCTCCTTTGTCAGTGATCCCCTAATCTGAGAAGTGAGAAGCCCCAGGTCTGCCACAAGATGAGAGGTCACAAGAGGTTGTTAACTCCTGTCTGGCCCACAGGAAGGTCTTGGGAAGAGTGAAAAGTGTGTATCTAGGGATAGGAATTCTTAACTCGGGCCCTGATAACATGTATAATCTAAGCATGTGCTCGTCCCTCTGGTCTGTCTTTTCCATCATAGTCCCCAGGAGCCCAGACAAGACTCACCACACTGACCCAGGCAGGCTCTGTGCTTCTCGCTGTTCCAGGTGTCCTGTAACAGACCATTAGCCAGAGGACACTGGTGGTCAGCAAGTGGAGACTGGTGTGCATCTCCCCAGGATTCCAACTGGGGGTGCAGAAGTAATGCGACCAGGGGTTGACAGGGCCCTCACTGCTCTGTGCAAGGTGACAACTCATTCTCTTCACTCTTCCTTCCTGGTGTCTTCTCTCCAACAGCTGTTGTCACCTCCATCTGGTCTAAATGATCATTTTGTTCAGTGACTTTCCAATGTTATGGGGTGAAACTCCCCTGCAGGGGACCCAAGTTTATCCTGCATTTCCCTAGTAGGCCCACGGGCGGGGTCCCTGCTCCCTCTCAGTGTTCCCTGTGAGTGAGAATAGTGAAAAGTGAGCACGGAGAACCCTCGTTACAGAAGCTCATTTAGAGGCGGGTCACAGGTAGGAGACCTGTCAGGTGAGTCTCAGCCTGACAGGTGCAGGGCTACCCTGATGGGGACGAGTTTCCAGAGACTCAGTGTCCACATGTCACAGACTCATCTGAGCTGACATTCAGTGAGGGACATCATGGCTCTCTAGAGTTAAATCAGAGCGAATGTGGATGTAGAGGGCAGGACGCCATACTTCATAGGTCATAAGGTGCTCAGACATCTGGCACTCTTTCCATTTTATTCCTATGTCTACTATAGGACCTTAGAAGAGTCTAAAATTCCCATGTATTGAATCTTCATCACAGAGATAAAAATAGAGCACTTTATGAATTAAAGTTTAGAAATGGGAATCTGGGACAAATATTATAATATGAGTACCCAGTAGACAGAAAAGGATATAGGATATTCCTGATATTCCCAGGTGATTCTAACATGGGATTGTGATACTGTGAAAGATATTTTGGTTCTCTTCATTTGGCATAGGGCTGTTCAAATTATTTTTTTTCTCCAGAGGGATGTATTTTTTTATTTCCTTTCTTTCTATTTTTGTTTTTTGATCAGATTATATAGGGGTACATATGTTTTGTTACATGAATTTCTTTTGTATGGTTTGAGTCAAAGTTCCTAGTGTGTCCCTCACCCAGATAGTGTGCTTGTTCCCATGAGGTATGAGGTTACCCCTCCTCTCCTGTGTCTTCCCACCTGCTTGATTTCCATGGAGTTTCACTTGCATCTGTGCACAGCAAGTGTTGATCAGTTAGTACCAATAGAATTGTGAGTACATGTGGTGTTTGTTTTTCTGTTCCTGCAATACTTCACTTAGAAGAATATTCTCAAGTTTCATTCAAGTTTTCACAAAAGTTTCAGTTCATCATGTTGAATGGATGAGAAGTACTTTCCAGTGTACAGATACAACATCGTATTCACACAAACCTGTATTGTTGGGTACTGGGTTCACTCCACGTCTTTGTGACTGTGAATTGTGTTGAAAACAACATTCATGTTCACATGTCTTTCAGAAAGGGTGTATTTCCTCTGTATGAACATGCCTTGGAGGAATTTTTGGATCAATTGCTAGTTGTACGTTTGGATCCTTGCAGTGACTCCATGTGATTTCCCATGCAGATTCTACTGGTTTGCTGTCCTACCAACCCTGTACAAGTGCTGCTTTCTCTCTGCATCCACACCAGTATCTGTTGCATTGGGACTTCTTTTTTTTTTTTTTAATAATTTTATTGAATCATAATTATGTACATTGGTGCAATCACAGGGCATGATTCATATACATTCAGAAATATTTTGATCATACTGTTACAGATATCCTTCATGGCATTTCCTTGATCACTA
>CAUYON010019007.1:0-30412 GCA_963573935.1 Arctocebus calabarensis
CCATTAACCAAGATAGACTCTCACTGGATCAAAGATTTAAACTTAAGACATGAAACTATAAAAATATTAGAAGAAAGTGCAGGGAAAACTCTCGAGGGAATTGGCTGGGGTGAATTTTTTATGAAGAGGACTCCCCAGGCATTTGAAGCAGTATCAAAAATACACTACTGGGACTTGATCGAACTAAAAAGCTTCTGCACTGCTAAGAACACTGTAAATGTAGCAGGCAGGCAGCCCTCAGAATGGGAGAAAATATTTGCAGGTTATGCCTCAGACAAAGGTTTAATAACCAAAATACACAGAGAACTTAAGCGTATTGGCAACAAAAGGGTAAGTGATCCCATCTCAGGGTGGGAAAAGGACTTGAAGAGATACATATTCTTCATTCTTATCTTTATAATTATTTGAAGAAAATAATGGGGAACAGACATTATTTTACAAAAAAAATATTTAAATACTTAAGTGTAGCATCATGATCCTTAGATACCTCTTAGTTAACAGTGACTTTAACTTAGGTTACATTTATCATCTGGAACAAATCGTACATACGTTAAATTGTGATTTCTTTTATACTTGGTTCACAGAGCATTTATGTTTTTTGCATGGTCTTTATAATGATATAATGAAATATCATTCTAGAAAACTGGAAAAATAATTAGACTGGATGTCAGAACACCTGAGTTTTATCATGCCTAATATTGAGCCATGTTGCTGCAAGAAAGTCATCTACCCTCTTGTGTATTACGGGAAGTTAAGCATCATGATTTTATGTGATGTGAATTGACAGTATGATTTTATTATTACAGATTCTTATAGGGTTATACATACTTTGAAAACTTTATAATCATATTTAAAAGTTGTAATGTTCAATTTATGACCCCCAATTACAGTTTTTTCATATGAACCTAAAACAATGGCTTTCATACATTGTTTACTTTGAATAAATAAAAATATATTTCACATTGTAATTTAGTAAGCACTTGTAACATATCACACACACATATCTTAGAAATAGTATTCCTATGTTTGTGCACTTTTATTTTTAAATTACATCCTATTTCATTTTTTTTTAATTTAGTTTATGATCCACTTAACTGATTTAGAAGTTAAGTAAAGTGGAGAATTTATACTATGCTATCAAGGAACAAATATTTCATATTACAGCCTGTGTTGCTCCATATAATATGTAAATACACTGAACTTTTTTTTTTTAATGTTTGATCTCCTTTATAACACAGAATACAGAGGGGAGAAAAAAGAGGACACACTTTTAACTAAAACAGTTAACAATATTATTTCTCATTTCACAATGCAAATGAAAACTGCCCCTTGTATTGGTTCCACTTATTCCCTTCAAAATTATTCCTTTTTTTTTTTTGGCCAGGGCTGTGTTTGAACCCACCACCTCTAGCATATGGGGCCGGCGCCCTACTCCTTGAGCCAGAGGCACCATTCTTATTCTCTCTTTGATAGAAAAGGGGAGCAAGTTTTCCTTATCATGCTATAAGAAAAGACCCAGCGTCACAGCGCCATGATCTCCTGGTGAAGCAGAACAAGTAATATAAAACTGACATAAAGAAAACTCCCCTCTACCCTTATCTGTCTGGTCAAGTCATTCCAGGACAAGTGGGCACCATCATGGGACGAGCAGGAGGTCTCGTCATTTGGGGCCCAGGCATCATTGGCATGTGACCTCACAGGGTGGCCTCATTCCAGGAGCAGGTCCCACTTGGTATCATCCCAGGAGGAGGAGGACCCATCATCAACATCATGGGAGGGCCCCACATATGGGGTGCTGACCAGGAAGACTTAGGGGGAGATAGAATCATCGCCCCTGCAGGAGGAGGAGTTGAGAATGGAGTAGGAGATATTTTTCCTTGTTGAAATGCAGCCATTGTTTTGTCAATCAGGCTCTGGGCCTGCTCTTCCATCCATTCTGATAGTAGTCCCTCACATTCTCTTTGTGTTTCCTCCAACTGCAGTGTGTCTTTCTCACAGATGGAGAGTCATGCATGAGATATGTATCACAGTAATCACAATAAAACTTGGGGATATTCTCTCCTGGCCATCAGCGACTCTGTTCTCCATGGAACTTTTTAGTAAATTTTCTTACTGACCATGTCAGGGCTTGGTTTAACTGGTGGGCTTCATTACTTGTTTTAATCTTTTCCAGATTTCTAGATTTTATTCTTTCCAGTTCTGACATATTATGTTTCTAATTATGAAAACTTAGAAGAGATCAAGGACTCCCTGGGCCTAAGAAGAAGGCATTAGTATTCTAAAGTGCTTATTTTCCTTTTAGCTTTCTGATTTAAGATTTCATGCTTCCTAGTAGGGGGGAGAACAAGAACCCAAGGTAGATCAACAGATAGTGCGAAAAAAGAGTAGTAGCTGTAAGCCCCTTTCCTTGCACCTCATCCTTTGATTTGTAGATATTCTTTGGGCTTTGGGACTCTATGAATACACTTTAAAGTCTGTACCTTAACATTTTAATTTTTAGTTACTCTTTCCTGTTATTCTAAGCAAGTTTGCCATTGGGTAACTTTCCATGCTACTCAATATGGTTTCATAATTATCATTAGTATCTTCAATATTAAAGTTAGATTTACCACTGAAGTCACCATTCTGAAAAGTATCTTTGAAAATGTCTCATATCCTTATTTTTATAGATTAAAATAAGAATAAGTAATAAATGTATATTTCCATAGAAATAAAAAGTAGAAATTTCAAGCTGATAGAATATCTTTATTGGCAATAATGTAAAGCAGAGTTCCAATCAAGCCATTTCTATTAAATAATAATAGATAACTTTCCACCTTAAAGACTTAAGACTTTTCTCCTAGTCATTAGCTTACAAATGGCTAATAGTTTGCAAAACTCTGTTCTTGACTTTTCTCTTAGATGACTTGTGTGACTATTAGAACTCTTTATGTTTTATATTGGAGAAACATCAAGTATAAAAGAATAATAAATTATTTTAGTCTGATTAAGTGCCTACTTCTATACAAGGCACAGTTCCAGTTTTAGAAAATATACCATTGAAAGAGATTTTTCACAATTTTTAAATCTATACTATAGAAGATAAATCAGAAATTTATAAACTTTGTCCTGAGTTTCTCTCTCCGAGTAGAAACTGTAACTGCCATTAGGGAAAAAGGGCGAAGACTCGATCTAACTGCTTCCTGCTGAATTGGGCGATGATAGAAGGGGGCAGTCAGGGTTTCTCTGGAGGGAGAGTGATACAGGGGTTCGTGGACTGGAACCATCTATTGGGTGTGGTTTGATGACATTTCTGGAAAACATAAATCTGATTAGTATGATCAGTAATAGGCAAAGGTAGAACAGTGTCAGGTCAGAAGCACTCATTCAGTGATGTTAAAAGAAAACCAAGGCAGCCCCACCACCTGCCACCTTAGCCCTGGCGGTGCTGATGCTGTGGTGGATGGAGTAACCAGCTTGCTGGAAGGGCCGAACACCTGTGGGGGGAGGCACTGGCGCCTTGCTGTCTCCTCCTCTTGCTCTTCCGGCTAGTTCATTTCATGTAAGTTTCCAGGGCCTGAGCCTTCATTGGACAGCTGGCTGTAACTGATAAGACCCAGGCCCTAAGAGAGCAAAACAATCCCTTGGGACTATATAAACCTCTGAGCAGAGAGCTCAAAGACAGACCTCGGCTGGACCTTGGAGTGGGAGCAGGAGAGCTTGTTCCCCTCCTGGGTCCTCTCAGCCAGGAGGTTTGGTTTTTGTAGTTGTTGTAATTCTTGTTTTCTATAAATAAATTCTGACTTACTACTGAAAAAAAGAAAAAGAAATTTATGAACCAATGTTACTTAGGTAAAATAATCTATGAATAACATATGTTTTGTATTTTAGAACATGATATATCATATATGCAGGAAAGATGAAAAACTACATGTGAACATTTACAATGTTAATATCAGAATTATGGTATCACAAACAATTTTAATTATTTTGGCAGCCTGTGTTTTATGGATTTCTTAATAGAAATATACTAATGATAAAAATTAATAAATATTCTACAGATATGTATATAGTATTAATTTTACTTGGTTCTGCTTCTGACTTTTCTATTAGGTATGTAGCTTCTGAAAAATCGGGGACTTTTTTTGTTGATTCTTACATACCCTTCTCCTCCAATGTATTCTACTGTTTCTTTATTCCATTTATTGAACAAATTATTTGCAAAAAATGATTAACATGGTTTCTGCCTGGAAGTTTACAACTAATTGGTAAAACAAATATGGGAACAATGGGAGCTTATACAGTAAGGGCTAGAATCGAGGTGTGGACAAGGGAAATATATGTGTGGACCACAGAGTTACTAAGGTAGCTGAAACTTAGTGATTATAATCAGCATTTCCAATTTTCTAGCCCCTGTTCGGTTTGAAAACATATTTTTACATCTCTAAATCAGGTCACACTATGTAATAGAAGCAAATATACACAAGGGGATAGAATATTTAAAATCAGAGCAGTTTTTTTATAATTTTATTAAATCATAATTGTGTACATTGGTGCAATCATGGGGCACAATGTGCTCACTTCATATACAATCTGAAATATTTTGATCATACTGTTAAACGTAGCCTTCATAGCATTTTCTTAATCATTATATGAAGACACTGATATTCTACATTTAATAAGTTTCACCAGTACCCTGCTAAGATGCACCATAGGTGTTATCCCACCAATTGCCCTCCCTCCACCCATTCTCCCCTCTTCCCTCCCCCCTTTCCCTTTTCCCTGTATTCATGTGCTATAATTGGGTTTTAGCCTTCATATGAAAGCTATAAATTAGCTTCATTTTAGGGCTGAGTACATTGGATACTTTTTCTTCCATTCTTGAGATACTTTGCTAAGAAGAATATGTTCCAGCTCCACACCTCCATGTAAACACAAAAGAGGTAAAGTCTCCATCTTTCTTTAAGAAATTTCTCTTTTGATTCCTTATTTTACCTTTATATTATTTATGAGTGTGTTATAGGTTAAGTATCCCTCTCCCCAAATGTCTGAGACTAGAAATGTTTCAGATTGCAGAATTTTTTCAGATTTTGGAATTCGGTGATGACTCCCTTAATGACTACAATATGTTCTAAGAAATGCATCATTAGGTGATTTTGCCACTATGTGAATATCACAAAGTATAGTGAGATGAATACTGATGGTGTAGCCTGCTCACATTGGGCTGAATAGTAGAGCCTGTTGGTGTTAGGGTACAGACCTAAATGGCAGACTACTGTGTGGAAACTGCAGGCAATTGCAACACAATGGTACTTGGGTACCTAAACATATCTAAGCATAGAGAAGGTGCAGTGTTAGAATCTCATGGGGTCATGTTTGTATGTGCTGTCTATCATCAACCAACACAATTGTAGGCAGCACATGACTGTATGTGCATAAGCATAATGACGTGTCTTAAGGATGAAATCTAAACACAAAATTCACTTCTGTTTCATGTAGACCATATACATATAGCCTAAAGGGAATTTTATATAATACTTTAAAAAATTTTTTGCATGAAACAAAGTTTTGAATGTGACCTGTCATATGAGGAATTTCCCACTTGTGGTGTTGTATCAGGATTCCAAAAATTTCAGACATTGGAGCATTTTGTATTTTGGATTTTCAGATTTTGGATGAAAGAAATCATGTCATCTCGGTACTTTGCTGTGCTTCATTTCCACGTGTTTGAGAATTTTCCCAAGATCTTAATGTTATTGATTTCTACCTTAATTCCATGGTAGTTAAAAAACACAAAGGAGATGGATAAATTCTTGTCAGGTAAAAGGGTTGCCTCAGCAAGGGGTCAATGGTCTACTCCTAGGACACTGGGAAAAGCCACTGGAGAGGGCCTAAAGTGGCCCCACCAAGCCAGAAAGTCTGTGAGTTGGAGAGGGGCTGTCTGGGAAGCACAGCTTGGCTGAAAAGGGTGGGTTTCTCTTCTCTCTCCTCCCCTGCCCCAAACTCTTTTAGCATCTGACCACAATCAGAAGCCCAAACTAGCAGAGCCTCACCGATGGTGGTTCGGGCTGGGAGCTTCCCTACCTAAGATCCTGCCCTGCACCAAAAAGGCAGCTTTCTTGTGGGTGGAGGGTGGCTCTGAGGGTGCACTGTGGCTCGGACACACACTGCACTCTCAGTTTTACCCATCTGGGCTCCCTTCCCGCCCAAGATTTCCCCTTGGTTCTCCCCAGCAACGTGATCCAGTCTTGGAAGTACAGGATCTGGCCCGAGAGTCTGTCCTTTGGTCCCTCAAGTTCAATCCCTGAACAAGCATGTTCATAGCTTAATGAATGGGTGATTTATTTGAACTTTAGTTTCCCTTTTAACAAGAGGAGCAAGATACTAAGAATGTTGACTGTATGCTTTTTACTTGTCATCTACATAAATCTTTAACTGCTTCAGGTGTGTATGATAGAGTTAAATAGAAATATGTTAAAATAACCTTTGTTTGTTCCCTAAAATTATATTTAGCAACTTATGTTGGTTTCTTTGGAAAAAAGTATTGATACAACTGTGTCTGAGAGAGAAAGAAGTCTCTCTGTGTTCTCAAGTTACCAGTGTGGAAAATTTTGACCCACTGTTACTTATTATCTGATGACAGATAGGTACCATTTCTTTTTTCAGTTTAGGTAGAAAAGAACTGAAAATGGTGCCAACAGAATAGCAACCTATCGTACAACAAGAAAGTAAACTAGCACTTTTTGGCTTAAAACAGCAGTTCTCAACCTGTGGGTCGTGACCCCTTTTTAACAATGAAAATACATCACGGCATTAGGAAGGTTGAGAATCATTGGCTTAAAAGTTTAGTTGCTAACTTCCAATTCAGAATCATTAATGACTTAAAATAAATGACAGCAACTGTTGTCCAGAGCTAGAATCTTTAGATAGTAACTGCTAATTTGGCAGCAGACCATGGAAGCACTTGACATATATTATCTCAATTTTCACAGTGGCCGTGCAAATGGGAATTATTAATATTTTACTAGTAAAGAAATAGGAAGCAGGGGAAGTTGGCCAAGGTTATAGTATTAGAAGGTTACTAAGCCAGGATTCGAAAATAGATCTTTCTTAATCCGTTCTCCCCTACCACACCACCTCCCTAAATTAATGGAGGTAGAACTATCCTTCTTTTCACTAAAGCCCTTCCTTTAATAGACATGGAAATAAATATGAGAAATAAATCACATCACTCTCCTATAAGTGCCGTATATGTAGAAGAGAAAAGAATGAATAAATGGTTTGCTAGAAGATGATTATTATTTTTATTTATTTATTTATTTTATTATTATTTTTTTTTTTTGAGACAGAGTCACTTTGTCACCCTTGGTAGAGTGCCATGGCGTTACAGCTCACAGCAACCTCCAGCTCTCGGGCTTAGGTGATTCTTTTGCCTTAGCCTCCTGAGTAGCAGAGACTATAGGCACCTGCCACAAAGCCCAGCTATTTTTTGTTGTAGTTTGGCTGAGGACAAGTTTGAACCCTCCACCCATGGTATATGGGTCCGGTGCCCTACTCACTGAGCCACTGGTGCCAGCCCCATGATTATTATTTTTATCTCTTAACATTCAAACTGATTATATATATTTATATCTACTATTTCTATTTAGTTGTTTCTTGAGCACATAGAGTAGTACATATAGTTCTTAATAAGAAAATAATTAAGTACTCTATTGTACTATAACACAAATGTCTATGACTTTATAGTTGTTGGATTAAACACATGGTAAAGTAGTAAATGTTAGAATTATACATGCAGTAAAATTAACCAGGCAGATTGGCAAAAGAGTCCTTGGTGTTTGGAGACAACTGAGAAGTAAAGGTAAAGAAAAGCAAATTCTATTATTTTATTTAACAATTGTGGGGGATATTAAGAGAAATGAAAAATTAAAGACTGGGAAGTAGCAATTTGCCCTAATTCATAGACCAGGATTAATTGTTCTACATGATTTATCTGTATCCCAAGGATTTGGGGAAATGCGTCTAGAAGAGGAAACTAGAGATGTTTTAAAATTGAAAAATTCTCTGGAGGAAGGGAAGCTGGCTATCCAGGGGGAAAGTCAGCTGTGGCCCGGAGTGGTGAGTGACTTCAAATGCACTTTAATTAGTGGCAGGCATTGATCTCTTCAGAGCCCTCATTAAGCCAAAACAGGAGTGGATGGCAGCAAGTGGGCACCTGGCTAATGACAAACGTCATTCCTCTTCCCCAAGCTCCAGGGAAACACGCCAACAACCACTTCTGGCCCTCACATCCACTGGCGTCTAAACCTCATGTTTTCTCCTTTCCTTGTAAAAATCTAATGGGATATGCTTAAGTTTCTTATGATATAAGTAGCCACACTACGCTCCATTTACACTCCTGGAGATCTTCACCTGTGGTTGCAGGTCCTGACATGGGGTCAGGGCTGCGGTTTCCGCAGTTACCACCAGTGTTGGCATCGCTCCTTCCATTGCCGCGGAAATTGCTCCTCACCGGGTCTCTGCCGCCTTCACCGCAGTGGAAAAAGGTCTCTCTCCGCTCTCGGAGGGAGCTCGGTGTTCCTGACAGTACTCCCCGGGTCATTGCTTATTTTTAGTCTTAGTTTCTTTCAACACAGGAGGTAACAGCGGAAACTGTAACTCCCTTTGAAACTGAGATAATTAACTTGTGGATACAATCAAAAGATAATCTAGTGTTGTTTTCCCAGAAGAGTTAGCCCTTTTGAAAATTAAGCAGTGGGCGGCGCCTGTGGCTCAGGGAGTAGGACGCCGGTCCCATATTGCGGAGGTAGCCGGTTCAAACCCATCCCCGGCCAAAAAAAAAAACTGCAAAATAATAATAATAATAAAAGAAAATCAAGCAGTATTGCAGGACAGCAGAGAGGAATATTAATAAACCTGTAACTCTTCTACTACGTTAAGATAATTTCTTTAACTGTGCAGTTGACACTTTGGTCTATACTTATTTAATAGTCTTAATTTGCAACTTCAAAGCCTTCTTTATCAGTACTTTCAAGTTGAGTATTGTGTTATTATGTTTAATGAAAAGGCTGCTGTATGTTACCTAGCTCCAAAAATTGTATGTAAGCTATGGATGCCATCTAACCCTAACTTAAGATAAAACTCTTAACCATATAGTTCTCATGACTTTGCCAGCTTGGGACAAAATAAAGTGTTTAATTTTTTCTTATATTTCTTATTGATAATATCCATTCTATAGGATTCATAAAGTACATAACTTGAAATGTATCACTCAATGAATTCTTACATGTGTACCATGCAGATTGAGATGGGGACCATTCCAACATCCCAGAAGTTTTCCTCACATCTTTTGCTAGCCAGTCCCCCAAAGCTAATCACTTTGATTGTCGTAAACTAGTTTTGCCTGTTCTTACATATCATATAAATAAAATTATGTGTCATATATACATAAAAATGTCATTTTTATCTTCAGACATAAACAGGTTATATCTATTAGGTCGATCGTGGAATGTGATTTTCTCGTAAAGGATTTCCTATCCTACAATCCAGAATCCCCAGAGTTTTCTTGTACTGGTAAGGCCTGGTTAAAACTGGAGTTCCAGCCAACAGCATGAAAATTGGGGTCACACACAGACATTAAGAGGTTATGGCCTTGGGACTAGAGTTCCACATTGTCTATAGGGACATTGCCACACCTGGTTCTACAGAACTTGTGACAAAATCATAGTATTGGTTTTGTAGCTTCATTGTTGGTTCAAATTCTATTTCTCCCTCTTACTAGTTATGTGACCATGAGCACTGTCTTGACTTTTTTGTTGGCCCCTTGGGTTACACTTCCCACTATTCTCCTCCCTGTACTCTGTCTTGGGAACTGACTTTTATGTAAGATGAATACTTTGACTTCCTATTGGCTTGACCAACGGGCAGTCTTCGTAAGACAGTAGAGAGTGGGAACAGAATGAGGTCAAGATAGTTACTCTTCTGTCTCCCTATGATGGGGTTGCCAAGCTGGTGGTTTTTGGCAGAAGTCATTCTCAAGACTCCTTCTGTGTTTGCCTCATTGTCGGGTAGTAGCTCCTCCTATTTTATAACCTCAAACTACTGCACTATCTATTATGGATCTCTTACTCCCACTTCTGAAAATAGTTTTTTCAAAAAGAGGTATGGAAGACGAGAGAAAGCAATGACAAAGTAAGATCATCCCAATTTGAGGGTACTTATCTGTGTCTAATTTCTTCATATAAACACTTTTTTAATTCCTATTTTACACGTGAAAATTGGGTTATTACACCTAGTGGTTAGAACAATATGGGGTGGGAAGTAGGTGCTCAGAGCATTAGCGACTGCAGTGGAGTAAGATTGCAGTCCCCTCATCTTCCTTCCACTGTTAAAGCAGGCAATCCTGTTCAGGCTCATCTTGTCCCTTTGAGAAAGAGCCATACCTTCACCTGAAGTCTGAAAATAGTTTCTCTTACTGTAGTTAAAGAGGAAGAGGTATGTTGTCCGCAGTATTAGGCTTAGTCCTGGCTGCTGAGGGCCAACGCAAGCCTTTATTTTCATTCTCAAGCACGGCGATTCTTTCCAAAGTGGCCCAATACCCTGGTGCAACTGAGTGTGAGGAGGCTTCCAGCACCAGCTGTGTAATGCATTCTTCACCAGCTCAGTGTCACATCTACCAGGCTGCCTTGATCCCAGCCCATCGATAGGCTCTGCACTATAATGGTTTTCTACATCTGCCATGACAAAGACTGGGTGGCTCAACCAGCAGAAAATTATTTTCTCACAGGGGAGGGGCTAGAAGTCTAAGATCAAAGTGTCAGCAGGATTGATTCCTTCTGAAGCTTCTCTTCTGAGTGTATGGAAGCTCATCTTCCTGTGTTATTACATGAGCTTCTTCTGTGACTGCTGGTATTCAAAGTTCCTCTTAAAAATTCTCTGATTATACTGGATTAAGGCCTACCCCAGGATCTCATTTTAATTTACTTACCTCTTTAAAGACCATGCTTCCAAATACAGTCCCATTCTGAGGTATTGCCTGGGACTTTAACATATAGATTTCGGGGGTAGGGACACAACTCAGCCCGTAACAGGCTATCTCTGCCCATGGTCATATTGGGCATAAGGCGAAAGTGTTGTTTATTCCAGTCAGCTGACCTCATTTGGGAAGATCTGAACTAATCAGGAATGTTCTAATCACTCTCAAAGAAATGAGGCAGCGTGTGGTTTCCCTTCTGACCGGTGCCTTTGGGATTCCCCTGTGTACATTCTCTCATCGCCTTCCCAGTAACCTGGGCAATGGATGTGAAGGCTGTAGACAATAGGACAATAGGACATCCGTAGTTGTCTCTAAGGATGGAAGTCGACAAGGCTGATCCAAAAATAGACCTGCCATTCACCCCTATAATTCCCCTACTACGTATATATCCAGAAGACCAAAAATCACATTAAGACTGGCAACTCTTAAAAGAGAACTTTTGTGCCATTCAACTGAAAAAAAAAGATATGATTTCCTCTTTATTAGGTATCTCTCTGCTACAATTACAAGGCTGATGAGGCACTGAAGCTGGCTACTGATAGTGGAATCACCACACCACTGTGTATCACAGAAACCCACTCATCTTCCATGGTTAACTATCACTGTACCTGGAATCAGGAGACTGGACTAGGTGACCTATTAAGCTGACTTTGCTGTCCTGTGATGCCATGAAATTAAATGGCCAAAGGCCTGGAGTAATACAAACAAAGTCCAACTCCAATTTTTAGGAGGGCATGGTGAGAACAAATGTGACTATATTAATCAGCATGTGGCAAAAGTGCTTATGCCTGCTAATGAGATGACAGTGGCTGTATTGTGCAAACTGTCACAGTTGAAGCTTTTCTGCCTGGTGCCTGTGCCCTTGGGCACTTGTCCAATCTCCATGTGAACAGCGGCAGCTAAGCAGGGTAGTGGCTTTGGAGATGAAATTCACATGCATAAAATCTCTCTACGACTATTACTTCTGCTCAGTGAAGCACTAGTTCCTCTAAACATACTTAAGAAGAAAATTCTAGTCTATATTGAAATAAGATAAGAAAATGAGGAATACTCTTTGCAGCCACATAAGGGCTCTATTATAATAGCCATGAGAAAAATAAATTGATGTTCTTGCTATCTCCTCCCTGTGGTGTTCTTTGACTTACAAAGCTTGGGTTGAGAGTTTTGAAATATTACATAGTAAATCTTGCTGAACATTAGGAATAATGTAATGGAAACAGAATGCTATGTTTTATATCTATAATTTCTTTTCATAGAATACTGTCTTATCATTTTAGGGAGAAAGGGCAGAATAATCTCATAATGAAGCTATTTATTACACCATCCTATTTTCATAACATTCTTATTCTTATTGCCTTTTATATAAATGAGAACTAAATAAATGCTAGTTAAAACGTATATTTTGCTTCAATATATAAACAGACAAACGCATTCAATTCCATGAAGTAGGATAGCGCATTAACCTTTAGAGAGTAAGAGTTCATGACTAAGATTGATGGAGCGATTCTGTGTTTTATCAAATCACTTAAGCCAAAATGGAGTGTAAGTTAATTGGCTATTTCAAAGCATCGCAAAGACAGTTTCATGGTTTAGAAAGCATGTGTTTCCATTATCATCAATGCAATAAGGGTAAAGCCATTTTACATTGTTTCAACATACTTTTATGGTACAGAAAAGGAAATGCATCATATTACATCAAGGTGGATGTAATTTTTTCAGCACTGCTTCTTTATGAAAAAAATCACAACAGGGTAAACATTAAAAAAAGGTATCTCTCATGATTCATATGAATGAAATAATACTGCTCTCCTTTAATTATAGGGAAAATAGAACTAAAGAAGCCAAAATTATATTTGTACTATAACTTTATTTTTTTAACTATATTGATATTACTTATTTAGTAAATTTTAAAAGCTACTTTAGTAAATCAGTTTGCCTTTGTTTTACATATAAAATATGTTATTTTTTTCTTTGTGTGTTTTCTTATTTGTCTTGTAAGCACAAATATAATTTTGGCTTCTTTAGTGTATTTTCCCTATAATTACACCATCATTCTCTGTCTCACACCTGTCCCCCAGTACTCAGTCTAGCTCACTATAACCTAGTGGTATCACCAGTCATTTGCATGGTGATGAATAAATGTTATGCATATATAAGCACAAGTATGTCATTTTTCCAAAATGAAAGAGTAATAGACAACTACTCACACTTAGATTTTTTTCTTCTAGAGCAACACATATATGTATGCCTGCCCACACACATAGACCCTTATCTATAGATAGTTAGATAAATAGATAGATAGAGATAGCTAATTTTAAAATATGTATCTGCCTAATATTTCCTCTCTGGGCATATTGCTATTTATCCAGTCTTCTTCTGACAGGCATTTGTTTTTAATGTATTGTCTTTACAAGCAGCACTACATTAAATCCATGTAACTATGTCAAATCTGTAGAAATAAGTGCATATGACAAGGTCTTAGGTATAGGATTGCAGAACCATGAATTTATGAATATTATTTATTTTTATAGAAATTGAAAATTTCCTGTCTGCTGGGAGAATTTTGTTAATGATAACAATTTACTATCTCATTAGGTTGGACCAGTGCATACTCTTTCCAGCAGTGAGGGAGACAGCTGTTTGCCCCACCCTCCCAATCTAGTGTGGCAATTATACATTTAATCACAGAATATAGAGAGCCTGCTATGTGTCAGATCTCTGGTTAGATGCTGAAGCTATTAAGGGTATGATGGAGACACATGTTTCTAACACCACGATGCCTATAATTCTTCATATTATACAAAAAAGAAACAAGTCAACAGTTCAATTGATAACGTATTTTTAGATAGTAAAAAATACCATCAAAATCAAGCATGTCAAGCAGATGGGAGTGTTGGGCTAGGGGAAATGTTAGAGAGAGTGGTCAAGGAAAGCCTTTCTGAGATGGGGATACTCTAGCAGAGACTGAATGAAATGAGGAGAAACAAAAGTCTGAGAATGGGCCATCCCCACAGAGGAAATAGAAGTAGAGAGGTCTGGACGCCAAGGCCTGGTTGGCTGAAGTAGAGAAGGCAAGGGGATGGAGGGTGGGAAGGAAGGGCTTTTCAGGCATAGGCAGTAGCCAATCAGATAGGACTTTGTAGGGCCTAGAAGGATTTAAATCTTCTTTAAAGTGAGAGAAGATTATTACTAAATATTATGGTTTGTGGTTTGAATGTGTCCTCCAAAAGTTCGTATGTTGAAAACTTAATCCCCAGTGTGACAGTATTAGGAGTCGAGCCTAATGTGAGATGATCAGTTATAAGAATGAGCTCTCTTTAATGGACTAATGTCCTTATCACGGGATCTTGTTACTCATCAGGAGGGTAGTTTGTTATAAAGTGAGTCCTGGCCCTGCCTTTCTCTCTGTCTCATGGACTGCCTTCTGCTTTTTGCTTCTCTTCATGGGATGACCCTTGCCAGATGCAGGAACCACATTCTTGGACTTCCAGAAGTGTGAGGCATAAATTGTTTTTCATTATAAATTACCCTGTCTCAGATAGCCTGTGATAGCCACTGAAACAGAATAACACATCAGACATTTCGATTTTGGCAAATTTGACAGAGAAAAATGTTACCTCATTTTTTATATTTACTTACGTAATTATGAATAACAGTAAACTTCTTCCACATTTCAAATAAATTTATGTTTTTTTCTGTCAATTGCCTTTTCATGCCCTCTGTCAATTTTTAAATGAGTTATTGTTCTTATGTTGGGGAAATCAGTATTATCAATATTGTGTAATTCAAAATTACTACAAATTCATCATTTCATTATTGATTTTATTGACGTTTCCATAGTGCAAATGGTTTGTATTCAAATTTAATAACTTTTCCTTTATGACTTCTAAATTTTGTTGATTCTGCAAGCTAATTCACAAAATTTTGCTCTATGCTTTTTTCAATGGTCCATTTTTATGTTTAAATCTTCAGATGTCTAAAATTTATTTTAATTTACTCTTGATGGTAAAAAATCATTTTTAAAGATTTTATTATTTCAACCAAAATGTTTTATGAACTTATATTTAAAAAATACCTCTTTCTTACTGATTGGAATAGAGAAGTTAGTCCCCTGACAGATTGCCATTTCATTGGTTTTTTTACTTGAGGGGTATACTTTTTAATCTTTTTCTCTTATTTTTAAAGTAGGAAGTATGATGCTATTTCCATTTTATTAAAGTTATTTTTTAATCAAATAATTTTTATTTCTGATCTTGTTTTTGCATCATGCATAAAATATGTTTCTCTTCTTCCTATTGATATGGCTATTGAGTCATATAATCTGGAATACTCAGCCACTTTTTACCCCTCGGTTATCAGCTTCATTTTGTCAAGAAATATTAATGTGGTACTGAGTTATATTCATATTTTGTTTACTGTACATTTGTACCCCTACCTGATATGAATTTACTATGGATTTTAACATTTTTTTCTTTTTTCCAATTTAACAATAATTTGGTGTAATATATAAAAATAAAGCTTTATTTCATAAATAAATGAAATTTGATTTCTCTCTCCGTGATCCAGAATAGTTTTGGAGTTGTCTGTACATTGGAAGTTTATATTAAATAGAATTCAAGTGGAAACGACATGAATTAGCTTTCCTACTTCAGCAGATCTCAAGCTTAGTTATGCCTCAGCATCATTCAGCTTGCTAAGTCAAGGTGTTTTTCTATTGTTTTTTTTTGTTTGTTTCCCTAGGAATTCTACTATTAATTTGCATTTCTTAGAAGCTAATGCTACTGGTTTTAGGATGACACTTTAGGAACTATTCCATTAGATTGTGCTAATAACCTAATGCAGTAGCAAATAACCCCCAAATATTAGCAGTTTACAAAAACTCAGTTTTATTTCTTGCTCACTATTCTTATTAGCTAGTTGTCAGTTTCTAAGTCTTGGATCTATTCTATATGTCTTCTACATTCCTTGATTTGGATGCCAAATTTCCATAGTACAGGTTAAAAAAAAAAAAGTAAAGTAAAATTATGCTATGGTTCTTAACCCTTCTACTAGAACATGGCAGATTTTACTTGTAATCTGATTTCATGGACCTGAGTAAGTCACATTCTCATGTCTTATGTCAAGAGGATTGGAGCAAGAGAGATTTGAGGACAATCATTCAAACTATCATAAAAACCACATGAGAGGTTGACTCTTTGAGAATTTTAATTTAATGCTATGAAGGATAGGTTTGAGATTTTCATGTCTTTCTAGAAAAATAATCTGTTTAGTCCTCTAAATCAATTTTGTTTATACAGAATAGCACAAGATATTTGTTTTATTTTATTGAACAGTTCTCCAGGGCTGTTAAAATTAAGTTCTATTGCATTCACAAAAGAATCCAAATAATGTTAGCTGATATTATAAACATATTTAAATGGTTAAATTTTATTATTTTCTTAGTTTACTAATGTTGAAGGAGTACGGTCTGAAGTTTATGTTTGACTTCACAAGTTTTTTGATGAACCAGTCTTACTCTAGCACATAATTTTGCCATTTCTTGTGTGGCACTTGTCCTCTGGATGAACATAGTAGCTCCAGTTTCTCACCTGGACACTAGACAGCATGATAGAAAAATATAGTAATAATTGGGGATCAGACACCCACCAGCTGCTTTAAAAAATATCTCCTAATGACTATGAATGACATTTCTGCAACACCAATAATAAGAAAAGCTGGGTATTCATGTAGCTAGTTAAAGTTTTGGAATTCTATTTTTAATGAGAAGGAAACAATGGACATTAGGCATGGTGCATATTGGTGTAGGTTGTATTCTGATTTCCTCAGTATGAGAGAATGTTTTCTACTCACATCTACTCTTATTTTTTTCTTTCTTTTCTTCATTAAGGCATTGATTTTTGTGAAGAACTAACTCTTCAGCTATTAATTAATTACACTTGTTTTTCTGTTTTCTAATCTCTTAATTTCTGACTTTATTAATACTGCTTTGTTCTTGTGTGTTTCTTATCTTTAATTACTTGCTTCTGTTTTGTGTTAAGTACTTTCTTCATTAATTGTCCTTCTTTTAAATTATAATAACATAAAACTTGACTATTTTCTTCATATGAGAAATTTCAGTACCATTGAAAATGTGACATATATCATGTATATCATGAACTATAATACCTCCAAAGACCATGTAGTATCTTGGCTAGTCATAGATGCCATCCTGTGGTCAAAATTTCACAGCTACGTAGGATTTCAAATAGGTTCCATTAAGAATAAGCAGCTGCCTTCAACAACATTTCCTTTCATTTAAATAAATCTGATTCTTTAGACAAGTCACCTGATATTGTTTTTACTGTGATACCATTGTTATCATTTTTGATGTTACATCTTGCCAGAAATAAAAAGGAATATATAACAATTTTTATCTGAGCATAGATAGATAATGCATAAGCTTTGGCTTTGTTATCATTAATGAGAATTAAAGATTTAAATAACCATGACTAAAGTTCAGACTGTATTACTGTTTTTGAACCCAATAGAACATACATATAGTATATATATGTGCATACATATATAAATATATGGACACATACACAAATATATAGCCACATAATTATGATGAACAATATAATTACTAGGAAGTCTAATTGGGGTGCTGCCTTTTTTCTTTTTTACCAACTCTTTTCCAATTTCAAATGCAAAAAGGCCTTGCTTTACTAAATTATTAATGTTGTAATAATCTGTCATTAGAATCAATAACTGCTTTATTATTCATAGCACGTATAGTGCTGAAATGGACCCTCTGTGAAATAAATTTAGTGCCTTGTCAAAATACAATATGATTTTACAATATTGCTAATGTGCACAAAGCATTCAAATATGGAATATTGGCATGTTAGAGATTTATGACAAATGTGAGGAGGAGATGATTCTAGGTTAAGTTTTCATGTCACTTGACTGAGGTCAAGAAAGTCAATGTTATTCATAATGTATCTCTTACCCACAGTCTTAAATAAAAAACCTTCTGAGCACAGAAGACTTCTTCCTCTTTCCAACTGGTAGAAATATTCTAAAATTAGGTTTAGATGAAAAGGTAAATTAAGACTTATTAGCAAGTAAAGTGAATTAATCATATTTTTAGTGACTCAGGTAGCTGAATATGCTTTTCTTATTTTTTCTGCAGATGTGTTAGTGTTTATAAAACCTAAGAGGTACTGTAATATAGGTAATAGTTACATTTCTCTTCTCAACTTGGGAATTATGGATTTTGTAACATTGTGAAGTGGCCAAAAACTGCACTTCAATTTATTTTATTAATTTACTATTTCCTTCTTCTTTCAATGTAGCATGGTTTTGAGGCATACACTAACACAGTGCACAGTTTTTCTAATCCTTTTCATGTGTAACAATTAGAAGGGACTGAATGTTGGTGTCCCATTCCCCTAGCCAGGGAACATTTTAGGAATGGACATGTCACCCAGTGCTGACCAATGATAGATCAAAGAAGTCTGGAAAGGGATTTTGGAAAGAAACTCTTCCTACTTAGAAAGAAGTTTCAGAATCAATGATGTCATTCTTTCTTCTCTGAATGTCATCCAGCCATTCAGAGAACTGGGGGAGCCATTTTGCAGACTTGAGGGAAGTCAGCCGAGAGTCAGAACTGAGAACAACTTGCTTTCTTCATGACACTGTGTTCAAATAAGCCTGGATATCACCTTACCTTTGAATAAGATTTACTTAAGATCTATACCTTTATGTTAGGCCAGTTTGAGATGCATTTCTATGTTGCAGCAAATAAATAAATAAATAAATAAATAAAAACCTTAACTGATGTTATCTGTCATCATTAGAAATTAATTGAATATTAATTATTTTTCATATTCTCATATTTTTCTTTGATGTGAAGAGACTGCAATGTGCAACTGTCTTATCAATATGGATTAAAATGATTAATGAGCCTGAGGGCAAGTACTTGAGAATTCATTTTAGTTCAGAAAAATAAAAGTAGTCCTTGAACCTATTGTATAGTTACCTGTTTCTATTAAGCCTGTTTTTATCTCTGAAAAATATTCAAGTATAGCGATAATTTCAAATAATATTTTTTGTATATCAGCTGGTCCTAAGCAATAGTTCTCCTTATGTACGTAGGTTCAACAGACAGTGCATAAGGAGATACGTGGGCACAGAAAATTGTGGCAAGTGCAGTGATGGAAATTATGCTCAGGATATTCTGGAACTTGAAAGACAGGGACCGCCTGATCTATCCTGGGGAAGAAGAAATATCAGAAAAGGTTTTCTGAAAAAAGTGATGGAAAAAGAGCTGACTCTTGAACATTGATAAGGCTAGCCAGATGAAAGAAAAAAGAGATATAAAGAAAAGAAAGGCAACTAAATGAATAAAAAATAGCAAGGCATATGTATGTTAGAATTATGAGCCCAAGGAATTGGGCGACAAGTGACAACAAATGAAGCTAAAGAGAACAGCTCAATATTACAGTTAAAAACAAGGATGTTGGAGCCACCGGTTGTGAAGGGTTCCAAATGTCAATCACTCATTGAATTAAGAGTTACCAAGTTCCATTTATGAACCTGGCTCTGTGATCAACATTAGTAATACAACAATCTTGTCTTCATGGTGTATACATTCTATAGGACAAGAGCAAACAAAAAACAAAACAGATGTGGAAAAATGAGCTCTGAGTTATAATGAGCATTATAAGGGGAAAAGGGGCTGAGACCCAAGTTAACAAAAAATATCTATTTTAGATGGATGACTAAAGTAAAGGAAGAGCTTCTTTGGGAAGGTGACAGGCTTAATTTAAATGTTGATAAGAACTCAGGTTTGAAGGGAATTATGAAAAGAGCTTTACGTCTACCCTAGAATACTCATCCAATCACAATCATTTGTCTTAAGATAAAATTAAAATCATGTTTCAAACCTCTATCGTTTTGCTTTTCTTTTTATTGCATCACCCAAGTATGCACCCCTAGACACTGTAAGTTTGCCCTTTTCTTCTTCTTGTTATTTATGTAACTTTGAAGGTTCTTAAAGTATAGACTCATCTTGAGTCTGTTGCTTTTTCTTCTTACCAATTTGTCTGTGGGAGAACCTGGGTCATATAAAGTTCCCCACCAAATGAGAAAAAGAAATGACCATCAGTCTCCATTTAGATCAGTGTTTTCAGCCTTTTGATCTCACAGCACACTTGAACCTATTGTTAAACTTTCACGGCATACTTAAATTATGTTGAGCACACAGAATTAAAAAAAAAAGAATATACTTATTGTGCTTGGCACTTCTTTTGAAAATAATAAATTATCTTTAAAAATTTCCACAACCACCTAAGATCCTTTCATGGCATACCGGTTGAAAATCACAGATTTAGATGGTTCTTTTGTCTATACTACTTATTTGTTTTTAGAAAGTTTAAAAATCATTTCCTTAAAGGGCCTGCTCCCAGTGTCTAGAGGACAGATCTACACCTAGGAGTGGAATGACTCATCTGATTAGTGAACTGGGGGAGAAAATTGGGTTGAGGGACTCAACTTCCCTTCCTCTTCTTGAGAGTAAGTGTCAGAGTAGGTGCCAATTCCTGCTTCTTCTGGGCCTCTGGGAAGGGGTTGCAGGTGGGCTGTTGGGGTGTGCAGGTGCCTGTCCCATCCTGAACTGCAGACAGTTTGAGTTTGATCCCTCAACTCAGGACACTGTCATAAACCCATGGGACTAAATGACTTTGAGGTATGTCCTTCTACTCAGTTTCTCCTGGTGATAAAAAATATCCTATTGGTTCACGTGGTAGTCCTTTGCTTTGTTTCTCAAATTGTTCAATATCAGGGTGGGGCAAGGTGGCTGACTAATGTTGGTTGCCTGCCAGATGTGTCAGAAAGAAGGAAAAGTTTTAGATTTAAAGAAAAAAGAAAACAAAAAAACCCCCCAAAACACAGCTTTGGGGCAATTCAAAGGGAACAGTGCCAGAACCTACCAGAAATCCCATGGAAAGAAACTGGGTAACAGACAAGAAGGGGCATGATTTTGGCAGAGATCTACTCCCAAAAAGCATGGAGTCCCAAGGAAGGGGGTGGGGGGATTACTTTTCCTTCCTTCACAGCTCTGGCAGCCGGTAGGATCCTGAGCTGCTGGAGAACTTCTCTATGTTTACGAGCCCCAAAGCTGCTGTTGCCAATAAACTGGGCATTTCTAGAGAACATAGGGCAGGGCTGCCAGCCCCCTCCCTCCACTCCCTCCCTCCACTTGCCTGAAACAATCCAGTCGAGACAGCGGAGTCACACCGCTGCTGCGCCGGTCGAAGCTTCCCCAGGGAGCTCAGCTGGCCAATCTTGGCATCACTGGTGTCCACACAGGCATTTCTCAACTCCTGCCCAGTGTGTGGTGGCCATGGATTATTGTGCGATACCAAGACATGGACATTCCAGACGACGACCTTTAGGGAAGGGGACAGAGGTGACCAGAGTCCAGCTCTCCTCCATTCAGACTTTCCCCCTCTCCTCTCCTTGCCGCCTGCTGTGGAGTGGCCAGGCTGCCCCAAGGGGAAATCGCACCGGGGCTCCGGGAGCAGCGTTCCGCCTCCGTTGGACGTCCACTACATGGAGGCTTTCACAGACAGAGGGACTCACTCCTTTTGTCCTCACTAGCTGCAGCAAACCCAGGGGTGCTCAGCCTGTGAGTCCCTGCCAGCCCTTCCCGTTGCGGCTTGCCTGGATTCTGGGTGTCCTATAGGTCAGGGCGTGCCCCAAAGCTAAGGGGCAATAAGCCTCGCTAAGTACTCCATGGGCCGCTCAGGACCAGCTTGCTGCCTCTTCCTTGCATGGCCAGGGATTGAATTCGGGGGACCAGGGAACAGTCTGGGGGCTGGATCCCAGACCTCAGATTTGTGGTGTTTCTCAGAGGCACAGAGGGGAGATTTATAAACTAATCCTGGCAGGAGAGGGAGCCCACCAGGGCAGAACTGAATGGCAGCGCAGCGTGGCTCGGCCTCAGACCAGTCATGGAGTGCTGCTACCCGGCAGGAAAGCTGTGCAGTCTGGGCTGAGGCGCAAGGCACAAAGCTCCAGCCCGCAGCACCACTGCTGTGAACTCAGCTCGTTTGGGGTGCTGCTTGCAACCAGATGCAGCAAGGAAACCAGCAGGCAAGGTGGGAGTGTGACAAAAATTTACGTATTGGTACAATGAACTCTATTCTGGTGATGGGCACACCAAAAGCCCTAGCATAAGCATTATACAAGATATTTCTATAATAAAAATACTTGTACTGCCTTAAAAATAAATAAATAATCAATTAGGAAAACACAAGTTTATCTTTGAACTATGTAAGCCAGATGGCTAGGGCATGAGTTATGGTGTGTGTTTGAAACAGGGATTGGAGACAACTCAGACGGTTCCCAGAGGAAACCTATGGTGTGTCTAAGAACTGTCTTTTAAGGTTTAAGGCAAACAAACAAACACAAAATTACAGAAAAGAAACAACATGTGGGGGTTGCTGAGTAGATGTCCATGGAATCAGATGCTCACCCTACAGAGAGGGTCTCACACCAGGACCAACAGTCTAAGCTTCTGGCTCTCTTGCCTCTTTCATGAATCTCCTGCTTAAATGGACAAATGCTCTTTTGAGAGATCTCTGAACTGTGAGTCCCAATTTTCTTGGACATACTTCCTCTTCTGAAAGGCACTCCTTCCTAAACCAGCATCAGGTAAGCCAGTACAGAGCCGTCTTGTCTCTTGAATACTCTTACTATTTTCATCTCTCTGGTTCTGAGGCATTGAAAGAGGAGGTAGAAGCAATAATGCCTCTTTAGAGAGTCAAGATACAGTCTTTATTTACCTTTTGTTTTATCCATCTCTTATCCATAAGATATAAATAAACTCATGCTAAGAAATTTTAGAGAACTTTGACTAAAGTTCAGGTGTTAAGTCTGGATGCCTGGGATATAAATTTGAATGCTACAAAGAGAAATGGAGGTGTTTGCTCTAATATGAAAGGAATTCCTAAGGAGTTTCTGGCATAGACAAAGAATGATGGAATCCAGAATATAAGACCAAGCTTGTGGCATGTCTTCCAGTTACTGGGAACAACACCTGATTTCTAGAGTCAGTTTATGCATTTGCACATCTGTACATGAAAAGGGAATTAGATTGATGGTTTTTAAATGCCTTTAAACAGCAAAAGAACCAATGTATCAAGTACAGTAGTACTCAATTCCAATTCATATTAAAATACTACTCTAATTACATGGAATATGAACTCAAAGACTTCCTACTTCCCTAATTTGGATTTGGATGACTACTTGTTCCCTAGGCAGTCCCTCATGTTTTTTCTTAGAATCCAGCTTGATTAATATGTTATCTGGTCCTATATTTACTTATAGCCCTGGTAAAGTTTACTGAATCAGCAGTACACACTTGGAAAACACTTTGAGTATTTTGGTGCTGGTGGTGGTTGTAATGGCAATAGTTACAGAATGTTTAAGACTGTAATATGATTATGAATCACTTAACTATGAGTATACATTCTTAGAAATGTCATTGTGATATTATCAATGTGCAAATATTATAGACTGTACTATACAAACCTAGAGGGTACAGCCCACCACACACCGAGGCTATGAGGCATAGCCGACCCCTCCTAAGCTATGAGCCCATATAACATGGTAATGTATTGAATAGTGTAGAAAGTTGTAACACAATGGTAAGTATCTAAACATATTGAAAAGATACAGTAAAAAGTATGATATAAAAGATAAAAACTAGAAACCTCTATAGGGAACTTACTATGAATCAATTTTGTAGGACTAAAAGTTGCTGTAAGGTGAGTCAGTGAGTGGGTGTTAAGTGAATGGAAAGTCTAGAACATTACCATAAACTATCATAGACTTTATAAATACTGCACACTTACACTCCACTAAACTTATTAACAAAATTTATTTCTTCAATGATAAATTTAATTTACTATAACTTTTCACTGTGTTTACTTTATTTATTTCTTATTAATAACTTTTTTCTCCAAATTAATATAAGCATACAAACTTTTAGGTTACATTGTTTTTAATTCTAAGGCAAAGTTCAAGCTGTAGTTGGCCCTTCACCCAGGGAGCATGCTGAATACACTGATATTGTGCACAGTAGGTGAGATCCCGCTGATTCCCCTTCCTTCTCCCCCCTCCTTCTTCCCTCCTCTCTCTTCCCCCTTCCTAGACTATATTTGTGTTTTATCATTCATATGGGTATGTAGTTGTTTACGTATTGGTTTCATATTAGTATTGAGTCCATTGGATATATATTTTTTCCATTCTTGAGATACTTTACTAAGAAGAACTTGTTTTAACTCTACGAAAGGTAAACATAAAAGATGTAAAGTCTTCGTATTTTTTATGACTGAATAGTACTCCATATGCCACAGTTTGTTAATCCATTCATGGGTTGATGGGCATTTGGGTTCCTTCCACAACTTAGCAATTGTGAATTGAGCTACAGTAAAATTCTTGTTCAAATGCCTCCGAGGTAAAGTGATCTTCTGGGTAGATACCTAGTAATGGAATTGCAGGATCAAATGGAAGTCGACTTTTAATTCTTTAAGAATTCTCTATACTTTTTCCCATAAACGTTGTGTTAGTTTGCAATCCCACCAGCAGTGTAAAGTGTTCCCTTCTCTCTAAATCCATGTCAGAATCTGCAGATTTGGGACTTTGTGATGTGGACTAATTCCCCTGAAGTTAGGTGATATCTCAGAATGGTTTAGATTTGCATTTCTCTGATGATAACTTTTGAATCTTTTCAAATAGCACATAGTTTAATACACACATTGTAGAGCTATAGAAAATATTTTCTTGGAGGCGGAGCAAGATGGTAGAGGGAAGGATGTTTTGCTCAGCTCTGCTGGAACAACAGGTGAGAGTGAGTGGGATAGATCATTTCCAGCATGGAATATTGGTGTGGCGAGGCAGTTTGGGGTGTGCAGTGAGGTGGCGGATTGCTGGACTTGGAGTATAATCCAGAGTTGCAAAGACTGCCAGGAAAGGTTCTGCCCTGGGCTACAGCAGCTGCTGGTGGCAGTGGCAGTGGTAGCAAACAACCACATCATGGAGGATTGCAATTCCCACCTTGTAGGGAAACTAGGTAATGTGTGGAAAGATTGGTGAAGTGTGGTCTCCCAAGTGGAACTAGGTGGCCAGAGTTGGGTGCCGTCTGATGTGGGGCACCACCCAGGTTAGGCACTGGGAGAGACATTCAGACAGGAAAGATCCTAGAGAGGAAGAGCCCATTGTTTTGGAATTTGGGAGATGGTAGTCACCGCAGGAACCTTTCTTGGGCCATGAGCAGTGATTTGACTCTCACTTGCAGAAGTTGTCTACACTCAGAACTGGCCCAGGACATCCCGCACTTCATGGGAACCGTTGCAGGGATAATTTGAGAAACCTGTCTGTGAAGATTTTTTGAGATCAGTGGAATCAGCAGTTCGGCAGAGTCTAGGTGCCAAGTGGGTAATCAGGCAACACCTAGAATAATTTAAGACAGGAGACAGGTATAACCTAGGGAACCACTCATGGCACCACCTGGTGTCCAGAAAGTATATTGCAACTTAAATATATTCCTACTAAAGTCCATCCCTACCACATATATAGTAGTATGTTTTTATATTTATATATATATATATATTCATATTTATATAGATAAATAATTTTGTTGCCTTCTTTTTCTCTCTTTGCTCATTCTTTTTGCTCTTTTTCCTTTTTTCTTTCTTGTAGGAGTTATTGTTAATTTTTTTTTGTTTTTAACAGAATGTCACTAAGTTGCCTTCAGTGGAGTGCTGTGGCTTCATAGCTCAGGGCAACCTCTAAGTCTCTTGGGCTAACTGGTTCTCTTGCCTCAGCTTCCCAGGTGGCTGGGGCTGCAGGTGCCTGCCACAGTAACTGGCTGTTTTTGGTTGTGGTTGTCATTGTTGTTCTGTAGGCCCTGGGCTGGGTTAGAACCCATCAGCTGCAGGGCTATGGGTGCCGAAGCTTCCCTTTCATCTATGGTTGCTGAGATTGTTGACATCAAGCTATTCAAGTTTTTTTTTCTGTTTTTGTTTTTGATTGTTTATGTATCTGTTTGTGTGTTTATGTGTCAGATTTTTGTTTGTTCCTTTTGTTTCAACGTGCCTTATGTTCTGCTAAAACCTCAGGTTGGCTATTTTCCCTAACTCCAATTTTTATATTCAACAAGAGCAAAGAAGTATGGGGGATGATAGCCAACTGAAACCAGTTTTCAACAGTAGCTCCTGTCCAAAGGGAGAGATAACAGCCAGAAAGAAACCAACAAAGCTGAAGGGTGGGAGTCAAGCTGAGAGAAGAGATTGATAATTGCACATCTTCTCTGCTGAGGCAAGCTGCAACTACAAGGAAACAAATTTCAGGTACAGAACCCACCCCAAAGAGGATGTGTGTCCATTCACTCCCCCAAGAGAGTTGCTTGCTTGCTTTCTGTGAGATCTCTACTAGTGAGTGCTGAACTGAGGGCCTCTTCTCTCGCCCTATGGGAGTGAGTTGCTAGAAGCTGGGACTGCTTCTCCAGAGAGTCCCTGCTGTAAGCCTGGGCATTCTCTTGTCTGGCATGAAGGTTGAACAAATATTTTCCCTGCCACTTTGAACTCCCAGTCCACCCTTCCCCCTGGGCTGGTGGTATAGAAGTCCAACCCCTGCAGAGACCAGAATGTTCACAGTTCTTTGTTAAGACTGGACATTGCATGGTCTGAGGTATTGCAACTACACTGTACTTGTGGATATGGTAACAGTGCAGCGAGGCACGGGGGAAAGGTGACTGGCTTGGCTCTGAGAAAGAGCAGCTCGGCAGAGGGTGGAGTCTTTGTTCTCCATACGATGAGTGGAGGCTCCAGAACCACTGAGGTGTGGGAACCTGAATGGAGACACCTCCCACCTAGCAGTAACATTAATAGAGCAATCCTGCCAGGGTCAAATTTTGGAGAGACACCTCCCCAATTCTGTGGACCACCAGAGGGAGCTAGATCTTGCATTGCAGGGACACCAGAGGAGCAGACTGACTGGGGTAGAGGCACGGTCTCTGAGGGTGAAAAACATTTGCTGCTTTGTTAACCTCTGGTTTGGAACAAGCTCACATGGAACACTCCCCAGTTTCCATTGAGCACCTGAAGTAATCAGACTTTGACTCCCCCAGCCAGCTGGTGGCAAAGTGTGGTTGCTTGGCCAACGAGGCATTGACTTCCCTCTGACTCTAGCAGGCCCAAATCCCTGGCACATTTGCTCTTTGGAGGGACCTGGGCCACAGCCCCACAGGGCTACCAATGCCTGGGTGTGACAGAAGTGCAAGGTGGGGAAAGAGGTACCAGCCCCCCTGGACTATTTTGCTGGGCAGGCATTTCTGACTCTAGAGCACTAGAGTGAGTTACACATGAGCTACCAGTGGACCTGTGCTACATAGATGCTGAGGACCCTTTGAACTCTCCCACCTGATAGGTGCTTGTGTTGACAAAGACAATTGGTTTGGAACTCTTAACCTGAGCTGATCACCTGAGGACCCACTGAGGTTGTACCCCGGTGTATTGTTGAGGGAGTGTGGGAGTCTCCCTTTCCAGTTGTTGCCTGTGAGGGGGGTGGGGTGGGGTGTCTTAGTTGCTTATATATCTCCACAGCTGTGATTTCAGCCCAAAGCCACTGATTCACTAGGATTTGACAGAGACTAGCTGAATCCAAGCAGGTCCCCAGAGTTTCAGGCTGCAGTACTGAATGGGACCTTTGTAAAGCTCTAAGGCAAAAATCTCTAATCACCAGTCCCAATTATTTGGTAAAGGACTGGTTAATTATAACTCAGGAGCCCTCAATTCAATTTCACCTTGCCAGCTTCTCTAGCCAAACAGTGATAGAACAGAAATAATCATAGGGCGGAATCAGTGGAAAAATAATCATGGGATGGAATCAGTGGAAAAACTCTGGCAACATGAATAATCAGAGTAGATCAACTCCCCCCCTCAGGAATGACAAAGAAGACAGAACAGAATATCCCATTCATAAACAAATAGCTCAGATATCAGAAATTGAATTCAGAATTTGGATTGCAAATAAGATTAACAGAATAGAGATAATGATGGAATTAGAAATTCAATTGAAAAGTTGTCTCAAGAATTCAATGAATTTAAAGACAAAATCACCAGTGATTTTGACACATTGATGCAAGATTTGCAGCCCTCAAAGATCTGAGAAGTACAGTAGAATCCGTCAGTGGCAATGAAGCAGGCAGAAGACATTGAAGACAAAGCTGTTGAATGCTACCAAACTCTCGAAGGGAAGAGAAGTGGAGAGCAAAAATGGACCCTTCCAAGAGAATTGTGTGATCACTCCAAAAGAGCAAACATTCACCTCATAGGAATCCCTGAAGGAGAAGAGGATGATCCAAAAGGCACAGATAATCTACTCTAAGAGATAATTGAAGAGAACTTCCCAAGCATGGCAAGAGATACTGAAACTCGATTGTAGACAGTTTCAGAATGCCAGCACAACTCAGACCAAGTAAAGCATCTTCTAGGCACATTGTAATTAACTTCATCAAAGTAAATATGAAGAAGAAAATCCTGTAAGCAGATGGATGTAAGAAAATCATAACGATCAAGGGGAAGAATATTAAAATGATTGCAAATCTCTCTGCTGAAACTTTTCAAGCCAGAAGAGGATGGTCATCAATCTTTAATCTCCTAAAAGAAAACAACATTCAGCCCAGGATCCTGTATCCAGCTAAATTGAGTTTCATTTATGATGGAGAAATTAATTAATTTAATGACATTCACATGTTGAAGAAATTTGCCATAACCAAACCAACTCTTTAGGATATTCTCAGACCATCCTTCATGATGACCAGCGCAATGCTCTACCAAGCCTTACCTCACTCTGAAATTCTTGACCAAAACCCAATTTCCACAGTGGTAAAAAGATTCAAAATGTTCACTGGACTCTCAAAAAACTTGACATCCAAAATATTGCCAGGCTTATCAATACACTCAATTAATGTGAAAGGCTTAAACCATCCTCTTAAGAGGCACAGGTTGACTGACTGGATGCAAAAACTCAGGCCAGATATCTATTGATTACAAGAATCTCATCTTATCTATAAAGGATAAATATAGACTAAGGATGAAGGGATGGACATCTGTAATCCAGGCAAACAGAAATCAGAAAAAAGCAGGGGTAGCAATTTTATTTGCAGATACCTTAGGCTTTAAACCAAGAAAAGTGAGGAAAGACAAGGATGGTTACTTCATATTTGTTAAGGGACACACTCAACATGATGAGATGTTAATTATTAACATTTATGTGCCCAACCAGAAAGCTCCTCAATTTATAAGAGAGACCCTAACAGACATGACCAATTTAATGTCTTCTGGCAACATAATAGTTGGATATTTCAACACCCCTTTGGCAGTGTTGGAGAGGTCCTACAAGAAGAAACTAAGCAAAGAAATTTTGGACTTAAAAATTGAATTTAACCATACGACAATTGAATTTAACCAACATCTACAGAACATTTCATCCTAACAAAACTGAATGCACATTTTTCTCTTCAGCCCATGGAACATCCTCCAAAATTGATCATATCTTAGGTCACAAGTCTAACCTCAGCAAATTTAAAAATATAGAAATTATTCCTTGTATTTTCTCAGATCATCATGCAATAAAAGTTAAACTCATCAATAACAGGTATCTGAATACTCATACAAAGACATGGAAACTGAATAACCTTATGATGAGTGATAGCTGGGTGATAGATAAGATTAAGAAGAAAATTGTGAAATTTTTGGAAGAAAACAATAATGAAGATATGAATTATCAGAACCTATGGGATACTGCAAAGGCAGTCCTAAGATGGAATTTATAGTGTTCCAAGCCTTCCTCAAGAGAACGGAAAGAGATGAAGTCAATAACTTAATGGGAAATCTTAAGTAACTGGAAAAGGAAGAACATTCCAACCCCAAACCTTAGCAGAAGAAAAGAAATAACTAAAACTAGAGCAGAATTAAATGAAATTGAAAACGAACTATTCAAAAGATCAATGAATCAAAAATGTTGGTTTTTTGAGAAAGTCAACAAAATGAACAAATCTTTGGCCAACCTAACCAAAAATAGAAAATTAAAGTCTCTAATATCATCAGTCAGAAATGACAAAGGTGAAATGACAACAGACAACTCAGAAATTCGAAGAATCCTTAATGAATACTACAAAATTTATTCTTAGGGCCAGGCGCCTGCAGTCCCAGCTACTTGGGAGGTGGAGGCAAGAGACTTGCTTGAGCCCAGGAATTGGAGGTTGCTGTGAGCTGTGATGCCATAGCACTCTATCCAGGGTGACAGCTTGAGGCTCTGTCTCAAAAACAAAAACAAACAGAAAAA